>BMAV01026110.1:0-27344 GCA_019973955.1 Trichonephila inaurata madagascariensis | reverse complement strand
ATCATTCACGGAGAGAAAATTAAAAAAGCAAAGTAGGAAAGAAAGTTTTTTTTAAGGTTCAATTTAGCATAAACGCTAGAAGTGTTTTTTCCAAAAAGGGGATTACATAATCTTTGAGTTCAGGGAAGCGAGTTAATTTAAAATATTTAAATCATTAGTTAAGAAATACCATCACTATTGTTTATTTGTACAAAAGAAAAAAGTTCAGTTTTGAAATTTATTCCTCATTGCATTTAATAAATTATTTTGTTGAATAAAATTATAAGACGTTACTTGCATAATTTACACAGCGACAATTCATTGAATTTGAATTTTAATCAGCACATTATTGAATTGTTTTTATTTTTGATTAATTTATTCTATTAATTAGTTTTTTTCATAACGGATTTACTAATTTATCCCTTACTTTCCGGAACTTGTAAATCCTCATCAAATAAAACAAAGAGAAAAAAAAAAAGAAATGAAATATTTTTTTATTGTTTTAAGCAACTGAAGCGTGTCAAATTCATTGATTACAAAATGCAATGCATTGATAAACTCTTCAATTCCATCCCTGAGTTTTCTAAGGATACTTTAACATGGGTGTCATATACAGACTGATGGGAATGACCGTACTAAATGGCTTCACCAGCGTACAAAAAGTGTTTCCAAAGAGGGATTCATGATAGTTGCAGGATTTTGTTACAATAGAGATTTAAAAACCAATAAAGTCTCAAATAAAATCAAAATTAATTTACTCTACTCTATTCTCAGAATAATTTAGAACAAATTTCTGATGAAGAAACTCCACTTTCATATGGAAAGCACATTGATAAATTTGACCTTCATACGGGCAAGGCCTCTAATCACACGTGTAAGTCAACTGCCGCTTATTTAGCAAAGAAAGAATTAGAAACAGGATTAAAAGGTACCACAATTGATGAAACACCTGTAAAATCATCTTCTTCAATGGACTTACCTGCATTCGGTTTATTAAAAAGAGCCTTAGGAAAAAGACATCCTAGAACACTGAATGAACTTCGGTAAAAGACTCGAGAGGAATGGAGTAAAATTGGCATAAGGGTACAAAGAAAAAGTTCCTTTCATGGAAAATTCGTTATAGAGCTATTGTCAAGATTCATGGCTATCAGAATCGCCACATAAAATACGGCATTTTCAGATAAATAGTAACTATCAAAACCGTTTCCATAAAGTGTGGAGGTCTTTTCATATCAACTATCTTATACAGGTTGATTCGCTACGAGACTGACAAACTTGCAGGATGTATGGGGAGTACAGAGACGACTCAGAACCACATAGGAATGCAGGATCGCAAATACCGTAGTTGTGAGCTATGGTGCAAAGAAGCAGAGAAAAAGAACAGAAACAACACAGATTAATTTGACTAAAGACATTTTATTAAACGATTGTACTACAGAATATTCTAAAAATTATGACTAGAAGTCGAGATGGTAAGGATGACAGCGACGCTACGTGGAATTTCTTACGTTCTAGAAGATTCCTTCAGGTAGTCTTGGGGTAGATGGCACTAAACAGAAGGTTTCGTAAACACCAATCCTGCTGGAAGTCGCCATTTGCGATCCGTTTCCCGAGACAGTAGGATAAACATGTATTCAAACCAGGAACTGATTAACATGCTGACAGTGTATGGAAGTGCTTCTCAAACTCTGAAAAATTGGCTTAATGCCCAGCCCCAAAAATTTATGGCTCCCCCCTATACAAAACAATGTATTAAATTTCCCAATAATGTTTTCTTTGAAAAATTAATAAAATTAAATTTTTCTTTCTAAAAAAATTTTGGGACGTATAATCCCGTCTTTTTAAAATACGATCTTTTGTGTGCATTATACCCCTTAAAATTTTTCCCCCGAAGGCTTTGTAGGGCAATAAGGACACCCAAAAGGGGTTTATTTTTTTTTTTAAGTTTTTGTTATTTTTCCTTTTCTATTCTTTTTCCCCCCAACCTAAATGCCGATTCCCGTGAAAAATGTGGTATTGGGGGAGCTAATTACGTAATTTTTAAATAACCCGTAAGGGGTTTTATAAGCAGAAAAGTGTTTTTAAAAGATGTGTTAATTTTTGCATATAATTTTATAAATGACAATCCCATGGGGTTATTGGTAATTATTAAACTTGTTCTGAACTTAGTATTATTAAATTAATTATAAAAAAACAACATGCAGTACTGATACATTTATAAGTGTATTATATCAGTGTAAATATGTATTTCATTTATTACTATGCCCGAATGTTTGTTTCTGTCGACTTTCAGTAAATTAATATTTTTTTAAAATAATCCTTTATTTTTGACTTTTTAATATGCTTGCACCTCTTCATAGAGTTACCACGCCCCCCCCTAGGGGGTCACACCCCACAGTTTGAGAAACGCTGGTGTATGGAGAAGCGGATCGTAATGAGCATGTCATTCGGTGATTGTGCCAGGAAATTTTCCCGAAAAGACGTGTCCCCGCATAACTTTGACTTTAGAAAGTGTGAACAAAAGGGTTTCTTGAAATGGTTCTTTAACAGGTTAACTAAATTCCTTTTTTTTTGTACGATACTTCATTTCCCCTTCTTATAAAGGCCTTATGACTCGGATATCTGCAGCCACAGGGGAGGATTTTGTGACGCCGGGGAATCTTCCAGAATGAAAGGGAATTTCCCCATGTAGTTTTTTTTTCGGACCAGTCAGCCCCTTTCTTCCCCTAATAACAACTTTTCAATAAAATATTTTTTTTTCCCTTTAAAGGGTTATTCTGTTTCTGTTTTTTTCTCTGTTTTTTTTGCCCCAAACCCCAATTTACGGCGGTTGCAACCCCTGCATTCCCCCCGGTTCTGTATAAAACCCGCTTTTTTTCCCGGTTTGATAATTATTCCCCCTGTATAAAAAAATGAATTATTTTGGAAATTTAAAAATTCCTTCATTTTATTCCAAAAAGGGCCTTTGAAAAAAAAATTTAAAAAATCGTTTTTAAATTTTAAAAGGTTTTTACACACGTTCAAAACAGTGTTTTTAAAAAGGCATAAATGGAAAATTTTTAAAAACTTATTTAGTGTCACTTAATTTGAATACATCAAAAAATTATTTTGGACTTTTGAAAAAAAAAATATTTTTTTGGGAAATACAATTTTTTTGGCAAAAAAGTAACTCAGAAAAACCCTTTTTTTCAAAATGTTTCCCCTTTTTTAAAAAAAATGCTTCAAAATAATAATTTTTTTTCTTATAAAAGAAAAGACCTTTCAGAGGGGTCTGAACTATTTTGTTTGAAAAATTCACAATGTTTTAATTTTAAAAATGAAATAATTATCGGCTTTTTTTTCTTAAAATTTTTTCCCTCTGTTATCGAAAGACAAGGATAAACCCCCCCAAAGGTTTATATTTTTTAAAATTTAGGTTAAGCCTCTGTAGGGGGCCCGGAAAAATGCAGGAAAATATTATTATAATAAAACTTTTTTTCCAAAAAAGGAAAAATTTTGAAAATTGGAAAAATTTAAAATTTCTTTTTTGCCCAAAAAATAAAAAAAAATTTTTAAAATTTGTAAAAAATTTTCACTTTTTTTTTTATATACCTTTCTAATCTAAGTGACACTAAATATCATAAATATTATCCATTGATCGTTTTTTAAAATCAGGTTTTCGGAACGTAGCCCGGATACCTTAAGATTTTTTTAAAAAACTACAAAAAAAAGGGTTTTTATTTTGGGAATAAACTATTACTTTTTAACCCTGAAAACAAACTACTTTTAAACATTAAATTATTTTATCATGATGTGATTACTTGATACCTAAAAATTCTTATAAGCGTGAGTTATAGTTTAGTTATATGGAATATATTCATTTATCCCGAAAAAAGGGCTCTTTTTTTTTGTTTTGTTGAAAAATTTGAAATATATTTTGGGAAACAGCCTTTCAAGTAAAAAAAGGGGATTTTTAAAAGAACAAATTAACTCATAATGTATTTGCATGCATGCAAAATATTCTTATTGAAATAAATTTTGCCCTTTAACTTGTATAGCAGAAAATGGCTTGAAATTGTACTTTATTTTTTTCAGTTAAATAAGATGTCAATACGATTTAATTTACAAAAGCTAGTCAAAATTACGAGTTCCGTTGCCAAAAGCCCTCTCGTAGCTGAACAATGCGATGTTAATATTCACAACACCTTTTAAAAATCCCTACATAAATACTTAAGTTTTCCTTTAAAGATAGTTAATTTAATTTTTGTGTTATTTTGAGCTCAAAAACTGTTTTATATAACAGTCATACACATGGAACAACCAAATAACTTCTGAAAACCATTAAATTAAAGATTATTTTTATAAATTATATCATGTCCTCTAACACTGGAAATAAATAACTTTTCGTTAAATCAATAACATTATGATATTTATCTGCACCACATGCAGATGAAATAATTGATCTTAATAATCTTGATGTAACTTATCATAATTATCACCCATCTTATTAATTATATATATTTAAAATTCAAATAAGGGAACCAGAATTATTGGACTGCACCCATTAATTAAAACGGGTACTGACTAATCTCAGTGAATCCCAAATTTGTCATACTTAATCTCAAGTCCTAGTACGCTCTGTCGACAGATCAATACTTTTGGACCCCCGTCTTTAGCCTTTTTAAAAACCCCCAACACTCAAATTTTTCCCTCACCCCAAGCATTCCCCAAAATTTAATTGGGAGTTTCCCGATTGGTGAAACCCTCAGTTTTAAAATTAAAATTGTTGAAATCTTTTATCAGAATGGGTTTTAATTCTAAATACCCCATATTATTACGCTTTGCTTTAAGTTGAGAAAATTCTGACAACAATGAAATGCGAAGATTTAAATTTATTGATCATGATATGTTTTTAAAAATCGGATTGAAGTTTTCTAGAAACTTTTACGAATAGATGTATTGGTTTGAAGAGTAATTGATGTTCATCTTAATATTGAAATTGTAGTGTGAGCATAAAATTAAAATTTATAAATTTCAGATCTTAAAATTTTTTTACACACCAAATTTATTTTTTTGGAAAGCTGTTTTCTCCTGTTGGGTAAATTGAGTTCCACCAGGTGAATTTTCCGGGGAAGGGGAAAAAGGGTTGGGCAACTTAGGATATTTTCCCGGGGTTTCCCCAATTTTGGGGACAGATTTCTCAAAAAAACTATAATGTAAAGGGGAAAATGAAGCTGATTACCCGGTCCTTTATAAAATTACCCATGAGCTTATAAAAAAGAATTTGAAAAAGGGTCTTTCCAAGGCCCGGTTAATTTTTAAAGGGTTCTTCAGCGTGAAAGCGTCGAAGAGGGCTTTATATAAATTTCTCTTGAAAAATTGTTTTGTAACGATGAAAAAACGAAACTGGGGGTTTTTTGTATTTTTTGAAAAGTAATCTGTTATAATACTTTTTTTTTCACCAGGGTTAAAAATTTAAACCCCCAACCACATATACTGTTATACATATATATATATACTCAAGTCCTAATATAAGGTCACAAATAGAAAATTTGTGAAGACTGATGAACTGGGACTTACTGTGTTGTCACGAAACGTGGGATAGAGACATATTTACCATTTGATATGACAATTCATATCAAAAAGTGTAAAACAGAAAACCCAAAAACATTAATCTCGGGGGGAAATCTGGACCACCGGGCAAATTTTTACAAACCTCACAAAGATTCGTCATACTATTTTATAGGTGTCAATAAATTTTTTAGGCAATAAAAACTCATTTTTAAAGGCCGAGAACCCTTTAATTCCCGGGGGGCCTGGGAAGGGGTTACGGTGAGGAAAAAAAACCTTTTTCCAAACATATTGAATAGGAAGGATCCCGGGAAATTCCCAGGGGGCAGCTCAAAATGGGGAAAACCGCACGTTCATGAAATTCATCAATAATGTGGCTTATGTGTGGATGCATGTTATTGTCCACAGAAATGTAGTATGGGCTCATAATGTAAACTTCACATAGGCTTTCAGGATCTCATCCCAATAACACTTATAGTTGGCAGTCCCATCAAAACGAACAATGGTTTTATGGCGCCCAAAAAATTTTGGGCCCCTCACACGGTTCCTTTGCCTCCCAAAACCTTTTTTAATTTTTGTTACGTGGGAGGGATGAATTTGGGGTGCTATTTTTTTCTCCCAAAAAGGGGAGACCAACGAAAATCACTTTGTAGGATACTTTGGTTCATCCCCTGAAAGAAAAGCGCCTCCATTCTTGGGGTTTCTACAAAATGATGTTTATCCCCTCCCCAATTCCTTCATTACATCCCCTTTTTCCCCATGGATGTAATGAAAAGGAAACCCCCAGATTGGACCAGGCAAAAGGGGTGGTTTTCTCAAGGGGGGGCCCCGGGGCCGGGATCCCCGGGAAAATTTTTTCCGAAAAAAACAGGGGGGGAATTTTCAGGGGCCGGGGGCGTTGTCCCCCTATTGGAAACGCTTTTGCCCAAATTTTAAAACCTGCCGGGTTTTATGCTTTAAAAAAAAAATGGGAAAAACTTCACGGGACCCCTTGGGTTTGGAATTGGTTTCAAAACCCGGGAAACCCCTTTCCAACCACTTGTAAACTTCAGTCCCCTTACGGGACTGGCCCCAAATTCGACCCTTCCCAAAGGTTTCTCCTATCTTAAGGAATCATCTAAACAATTATGAGAAATCATTCTCACTGCAAACCGACTAACTTGCTTGTCTTAATGCATATTCTAAAAATTGGAGGAAAAAATACCCACTTGAACAGTCTCCCGGTGGTTTTTCAAAACTAACCAAAAAAAAATTTTTTAAACTGGTGGTTAATGTTGTATTATTAATTTCAAAATATATTCAAATTTATCCAAGTTTTACTGGAGGCATTTCAAAATTATGACGAAAATCAAGTTTGTGACCTTAATTTAGGACATGAGTATACATTACATTCTTTTAATTTTTCAAACTAAGATTTATGTAATATCATTACAATCAAAAATAGAATTATTTTCTAATATATTTATTTTTTTAAATTTTTTGCGTTGTATATATTTACCAATACCCTTTTTTAAATTAAACACATTTCAAGTAATAAAAGGTTTGAAAAAAACTTTTTGATTTAAGAAAAAGCATATTACATTTTATCAAATTACACTGTTGCATGCGAATATCAATTACATTGAAGGCTGCATACTATTTAATGACGTATTTATAGGAAAAGATGCTTTCATTTCATTACCGGGCTTTTAGTACTTTCAAGGCGGAAAAGGGGAATGTCATTTTCTAAAGCGACGTTACCGCTTTCCCATTACTTGGAAGGACCTATCACCTTTGACTATTGATTTCCCTATAACCCACGCACATTTTCTGCTAAATCTCTTTTATGTAACATTTCAGTTATTCGTGAAAAGTTATGAGATAGAATTGATTGTTTGTAAAAAAGAAACCTTTTTTATTACTATATATTGAAATTAAGGTTTTTTAAAATTTCAAGTATTTTTCAAAAAAATTTAAAAAAAAGCAGCATTTGTATATTTTTTATTCAAAAAATATTTAATTATTTTAATAAAGCTTTTTAATTTTATTTTGGTAAAATTAATAGTTATGAAATACATTTCCATATCCCACTGAAGTGTATTTTTTAAGTTTATAATAATAATCTTTAAATTTGTGTAAAAATTATGTTTAAGAAAGTTTATTAGTATATTCTAACTGTATTGCAGATTTTTGTCTTTATTTTAATAAATAAGTTTTGACGCGAAATGGTTCATTTAGACTACTCTTCTTTAAAGTACTTTAAACGGTGTAAAAATTATGCTTCCTTTAAATGTCATTTGCTTACAAATATATGTCTTTGCTTTGGACATTGGGTCTTCTAAATAATTTTATAACTCTTTGAATTTATAGATTTCAACAAAGAAGCCTATAACGGACATCTTTTTAAATTAATACATAGAACTGATGTTTCAAAAATTTCTGCTGCTATTTTTAATTTTTAGGTTTTTAAATCTAGAAAAAAAATAAGAAAAAAAACAATAAAAAATTTTTTAAAATTTTTTTTATTTATTTTTTATTTTTTAAAATTTAAAACGATTAAATTAATATTCAGAAAATTTAGTTTCATGGAAGGGGCTCGAAAATAATTCGTTAAGAAGGTCTGCCTCTTCAAAGTTAAGGGGAATTAAAATATCAACCATCTAACCACTTAGAAGTCGTATGGTGCGAGATCTGATGAATACAGTGGATACTTGAGAACAATAATACGGCTGTCCACCAAGATTTTTCTTAAGGGGGGGAATGTGCACTGGGGCGTTGTCTTGGTGTTTTTTGCTCCCAGGTTTGGCCCCTTCTTTCCCTTTTTTCTCTAAGATTTCTAAAGGGCCTCGGGGACTGCTGTTAAAGTGTTTGATCTTGAAATTTTTTCTTTGTTATTAATATTTTAACATTGGGAAAGAGCACGACCCGGGTTTTTATGTCCCCTCTAGCAGAATGTTCATCATCTTCCAAAAATTACGATCTTTGAAAATTGTTTGTGTTTTTTTCAAAGATTTGGGGTTTATGCAACGAAACAATGGCCAAAAGCCCCCCTTTAAAAAATTCAATTGGGCTTCTTTTTTTTTAAATTTAAGGGGAAATTTCAAATTTACGTGCCGGTAGATTTTTAACTTTAAAAAAAGACCGGCACTTCGACAAAAGAATCCCCCCCACACTAACAAAAATAAAAAAAAACTTGAACTAGATAGAAAAATGGAATAACGTGCCACCTATTTGGCCCCAAAACAAATTTTTTACCCTTTTAGGTATTCATTTGAGGTAAGTAAATTGGGGAAAATTTCTTTTCCGGGGTCTTTTTTATTTTCTTTTCGTTCGGGGGGCCAAAAAAAATCACCTGGTCAAAAAAAAGAATCTAAATTTTACCAAAACCCCATCTATTTTTTTAAATTTTTAAAAAATATATATATTGGGGTTTCCTTGGCTCGCGACAAAACGAAGAAACGCGGCGAACAGCAAAAAACAGTTAACAGAAAAAAAACATGACATCATTTCACTTCATTTCATTCCGTGCGGGCTTGCCCAAAAGGAAAAACAGATGGGGGTTTGCATTTCCAAAAATCCCCCTCCCACCTTTGAGTTTTTAAACCAGGGGAAAATCAAAATCCCCAAATATCTGGTTTTTTAAAAACGTCCCCCCAAACGGGTTTTTTCTAGGAACAGTCTCTGGGGAAAAAAAAGTCATTAACGGGCCTTTGGGCATCGGCTCATAAAGGGGCCTCCGAAGGCATTTTAAAAATTGGGTTTGGGCCCGTCCCGGGTTTATTCGTAAAGGATAAATTCGGTCTACTGGGTTTTCCCGGGTAAAAACCGGGGTCACTTCAAAGGGGGATTAATCGGGGGGCGTAGAAATTCTCCCTTTTTTATTTTTTCTTTTACCATTTGATACGTCCATCGGGGTGGGGTTCCCTAACTTTTCTGGGGTTTTAAAACCTCTTAGGTATTTTTCACTAGAAACTAATACAATATACCAATTTTTGGGGGGTTTTTTTGATTTTTTTTTCAAAAATTTTGACGACTGACGTAAAATGGCCCAAATTTCAATTCGGAAATTTTTAGTAAGTCTTCTTCCCCTCGTTTTTCTGTAAGCATCCTTTTTTTTTAACGATGATGAATCTAAAATATCAAGATCTGGAAATTTCCCCCCTTGTTTAAAGGGCATGCAAGAACATGGAAAAGGGGTAAGTGGAGTCAAAATCATTCACGTCATCCCGAAACCATAGGTCAAAAGGGCCCCTGGTTAATTTTATTTTTCCCGTGTCAAGAAAAGGTGTTCATTTTTCCCAAAATTAAATGAACTTTTTTTCCTAAGACCTTTCGTAAAATTCCTTTTATAATTCCGATCAAACGTTCCCACCATCCACCCCACCATGGTGCAGATGGAGGATTAAATTTCCAAATAATCTTTTGAGATCCACTGTATTGAGAAATAACGTTCCAATCGATTTTCTTCAGTAAATTTTCAGCGCCGGTAAAATTAGAGCCATTGTCACAGTATATTATAGAAGGTCGACCCCTTCGAGCAATAAATCTTCTAAGAGTCTGCAAAAAGTTTTCTGTAGATAAGATGTAGCTAACTCTAAATGGATAGCTCTGTAAATAGCGCATGTAAATATAACAATCCAAGCTTTCTTACTATCCCTTAAAATCAATGGACCTGCGTAATCTATTCCTACGACTTCGAAAACTGCAGCCTCTTTTACGCGATCTTCAGGAAGAGGTGCTTCGACGATAGGTTTAGGTCTCAAATTAAATCGTCTACATCGCACACAGGTTATAATTACATTTCTTACAGTTTTCCGATATTTAAGAATCCAAAATTCTTCTCTTAAATTGCACATCACAATTTGAATTCCAGCATGGTTTAATTTTTCATGTCTGGTTCGAATAATTTTTTCTACAACTGGATGCCTCGAAGGTAATATTGTCGGATATAGAAAATCTCTTGTATCTTTTCTCATTAAAATTCGAGTCTTTACTTTCAGAATACCGTTTGGATCAACGTAACACTGAATTGCCTTTAAACGTTTATCATCAGTTCCTGAAAAGGATTCTTTCTGTACAATTTTCAATACGGCGATTTCTGCCCTATTCATCTCTTCCAGTGTCAAAACTCCAATAATTCGGTTACTCTTTTCAATTTTACAGTTAGTAAAAAATCGATACATCCATGCAGTAACTCTTAGAAGTCTGTCGTACGAGGAAAATCGGTTATAATATTTTTCCTCAGAGGTTCCCTCATGGTTAGCAGCGCTGATGACAGTCTTCCTTTTTCAGAATTTATAATATCCAAAATCCAGGAGTTACGTTAGCTTCGCATTCTTCTGGAGGTCTTTTAACCAATCATACCTTCCCACCATCTTGACATCGCTAGAGTTTCAACATTGCAACCACGAGAAGGAAGGTCAGCTGAAATTCAATGGTCGGAACGTGGTACCAGTCTTCAGTGTTTGTCAACGAACAATTTTCTTGACTCTGTATAAACAAAGGGAGCCCGGTTTCCGTTCCTTTGATCCAATATAAAGCATCTGCCGAGTCTGACCAAAAAAATTTTTTAGGCAATTTTTCCCAGTTTCATATCACTATTTTACTAACACTCGGGATAATCTAGCTCCGATACTGTGCAAGTGGTTCTCTCTCGGAATGGACAGAGTTTCCCATTGGGCAACTCTGCATCTTGGCCTGTATAAGTTTACAGGTCGTTAAAAAGTTTTACTCAACTCGCAGTCCTTTTAAAATAAAACAATGAGCATATGCTATGTTGCTAGAAATCGCAGAAAACGTGAAATGTTAAAAGTTCCTCGGTGCATTCCTTCACGGGAATAATGTACTATCGAATGGAATTTCTATTTTTATTTAAAACATAAGGGGTCTATTTCATTTTTTCTTTCAAATTTTTTTTTTTTCCACTCATAAGATGGAGGCAGATTCTGTGAAAAAACCACTAAAAACCCAACTTTTAAAGTCCAGCATTTTTCAAGGGATTTTGACCTTTCCCTCATTGCATTATTCATCATTAGTGAAAGAACTCTCTAATATAAACTTCGATTAACATGTCAGTCCGGCCGAAACGTGCCTTTAAACATTCGATGACTTTTTTCTTAAAAACTATCACCAGTGGCGGGATATGATTCAAAAATTTCCCGCCCCCTTTAAACCCTTTTTTAATGTCGCCTGCAATAAATAGTAAATTTATTTTCATTCGCGCCTTCGTCATTTTTATTTTTTTGGAAACCCGGGCCCAAAGGCCAACCATTTTTAATTCTCCCCCAAAAAATTTTAAAATTTTCTTTTTTTTAGGTAGCTTAAATTTCCGTTTTAACGGACTTTCGACTAGTTGGGGGGTTATTTTCCATTTCGACATTTTTAAAAATTTTTTTGGAACCTTTTGGTTTTCAATTTAATAAATCTCTTTTTTCGTACAAACTTTTCGTATTTTTTTATCGAAATTTTCTTGGCCCTTTCTCATCATTAAAAAAAGAATTTTTAAAATTTCCCTTTTTCCCTTTTTTACATTTTGTTCGTTCCTTTTTCCCCTCCAATTTGGAAAAATTTTCGATTTCATCAATTTTTTTATCTTCGTTCGTTGCCCCGCTTAGCGACGCGCGTGAAAGCGCTTCTAAGCGGCGTTCTCAACTTTTTAATTTATCCATTATTAAACCAATAAGCTACTAAAATTTTAACACTGTTTTAAAAAAATTCACATCCCCGGGAGGGATGCCAAAATTTATTGTCCCAAAGCAATATTATTTATACCTAAAATATAGGGATTCATTTGAGGTAAGTAAAAATTTTCTTTTCCTTCTTTTAAAAAACCGGGATCTTTTTATCTTCTTTTTCGTTCGGGGGGCATAATAAATCACAATGAATCAAATGAAGAACCCTAATCTTGACATACACTCATCTATTTTAATTTTAAACATATATATATTAGTTACATAATGACTACGCGACAAAACGAAAGAACACATAGCGCGCGAACAGCAAAACAGTTAACAGAGAAAAAAAAAACATGACATCATTTCACTTCATTTCATTCCGTGCGGGCTTGCGCAAAACGGAAATACAGATGGGAGTTTCCCCATTTCGCAACACCACCATTCCCGGGAAGCATCAAGGTCAACGATATACCATTCCTACTTTTTCACACTAAGCCTAATGGCTAGGGCAGATGTTTCAAAATATTTTTACCTGATAGACCCTTGACATGTTTTTTTGGTTTGGCGTAGACCTCTGCATAACTAATATTGCATTTTTACAAATTTATCAACTTAGGTATTTTTTTTGACAGCTAGAATAGAGTTTTCTTTAAGTATCCGATCTCGCGGAACCATGATTTTAAAGGAAAAGCTATTTCATGATATTTAGTGTCCCTTAGATTAGACTACATGTATAAAATTGTTCTAAGACATATGAAAAAAATTATTTAAATACAATTTTTTTGGAAAAAAATTTACTTAGAAAACCTTTTTCCAAATGTTCTGCTTTTTAAAAATTCTTCTATTGTATTAAATTTTGCCTTATAAGTTCAGCCCTCTGTATAGGGGTTTCAATAGAATTTTGAAACGCATAACTTGGGAAGACGGTTTATCCATGTTTTACAAAAATAGAAGGGAAAAATTTTTTAAGAAAATACGCCGATAATTATTTCAAATGGTTGTAACTCGGAAAATAATGTGAATTTTTCAAAATTTAGTTGAGCCTCTGTACAGAGGCCCGAGCATATACAGGCAAAATATTAATACAAAGAAGCTTTTTTACAAAGCAGAACATTTGGAAAAAGGTTATTCTAAGTTAATTTTTTCCAAAATATTGTATTTAAATAATTTTTTATCATAATGTCCTTAAAACAATTTTATACATGTAGTCTAATGTAAGTGACACTAAATATCATGAAAATTATACATTTATGCGCTTTTTTAAAATCATGATTCCGAACGTAGTCGGATACCTTAAAAGAATTAAATTTATCACTGTATTGAAGTATAGTGTTTAAAACTTAAGAAGCACATGTTAATTGATCAGATTAAAATTCAATTAATACATAAAGTAACTGAACAACAAACAAATGCTTGTAATGGGAGGGATGAATCTGGTGCTTCAATAACAAACTTTTAACATTTGGTATCAATATTTTCATGTTCAACACTAAATCTCCTTTGTTAGTGATGACCAGTCCCCCCCTTTTTCTCTCTTTTGTTTTGTTTTGGAGATTGACAACCGTGCTGAAACTCCTTACTAAGAAAAGCAATTAAAAACTTTCTAACGATGTCTTTTTAAAGCTAAAATTGCTTACATCTGTTTCTAAATTTTAAGATCTTTGTTAGTGCCTATTCCGATCAGTTTCTATTGTAATATGAATATTTTTTTTAAATGTGACTGTATGAATTGACTGTGACTGCGGTAATATTAACCATAGTCAAAGTATTCACAAACCTTGTTTCAAAATCTGAATAAATGGCATTTAAATGCTGAAAATTGATTCAAACGTCTTATGGGTTGTCTGTGACAAATTGAGAAAACTCATGACCTCCAATATTATACTACTTTAATTTTTAATTCAGGGAAGAAACACTGGGACATTCCTTGTTTTAATACAATTTATGCTGTCACTGATAACTGCAAATTAACCTTATTAATTTGAGGAAATATATAAATCTGTTAAATAGGTAAATTCTGGTTTCCATTTGATTAAATTTTCTTTTAAAGTTAAAATCATGGTCTGGTTTAATGAGAACCACTATCATAGATCCCCATTTGCATTTCATGGACTCTCCCCCCTCCCCACATTATTTTTCTGCTTACGTGGCCCCCTTGCAAATCGTCGCAGACCCCTGAGGGTCCATATAGACTAGTTTGGGAATCACTGGGCTAGAGCACATGCGCAGTCAAGGAATTTAATTATCGAATTGTATAATTTAATGGTTCTCACGCAATTTCACGAAAATCACTTTAATCTTAAGAAGTCAGAAAACACAAGTAAGTTGAAATTGATATTATGGGAATTCTACCTTACAAAGAGATAATTTTGCTTATTATATAAAGAAAGAAGATTTAATTAATATATAGTTAAAAAAGTGTGTGTGTACTTATGTACGCTTGTAAGAAGTTATACTTCTTTAGCGTAACAAGATTAAAATCTTTCTAAAAATCTTTAGCAGGGCAAGCTGGGTCAAGGACGAAAGGTGGTCACGCGCTCATTTGAACGATACTAACCTTCAGTCAATCGGACCAGCCAAACCTGAGATAATCACGATTTAAATAAATTTAAACACCCCGCTCAGGGACAATAAAACCAATAATATGGGGAGGGGGTCGAAGGCGGAAATGATCTGTCCCATTCTGCATGTTTCTAATCAAAGCATTTTCGTATCCGTTCCTACGGAACGCAAAGCAAAGGCTCCCTGATAAGGGGTTTATAACTCAGTGATAGAGCACTCGGCTGCAGATCGAGAGGTCTCTGGTTCAAACCCGGGTGTCTTCTTTTTCGGGGAAGTGAAGAGAAATATTTTTCTGAGAATTTCGAAGGCGGGAATGATTTGTCCCGTTCTGAATATTTCTAGACAAAGGATTTTCGCATCCGTGACGGTGTGAGTGCATTGTAAAAATTTACCCTCATCCTATTTCTCTAACTCCCCAAAAGGAGTAAAACTTCAAAAATAAATTATCAAACAATGTACATAACATACGCACAATTTAAATTTTTAAAATTAAACGATTATCGAATTAAAATTTTTTTTTTAGCATATTCATTGAACGAATTGTTTCTTTTTAGCTATTATATTATATCCTGTCAAGTATTCTAAAAAAGCATATTTTATTTTTCCTTTTTATATTACTTGAAACAAAATTATTTTTAAATAAAAATAGTTTAAAAATAAAAAATGGGAAGTGAGAGATAAATGATTTATTTTATCCATGAAAAGCTTAAAATTCAATAACAAAAATACTTTTCTTTTTCAAATTTACTATTAAAAACTTCAACTTTGAGTTTTCTATACAAAATACTGAATCTCGCAGATTATATATCAGTAGCAATAATTTAAAACAATTTCCACTAAAATTTAGTTTTAAATAAGATTTTGAGCAGGTATTTGAAATTTTGAAAATACTAGAATGTTAGAAAATATATTTAAGTGTCAGAATTTAAAAACGCATAAACATGCTTTAAGTATGCGATTCTTCAATAAATTTTTCCATTTGTTTATTTTAAATTTTATTTAATTTTTAATTCAGTTATCTTTTTCTATAAAACGTTTAAATAAAGTACTTAACAAGCTAAACGTACTATATAGTTAAAGTCACTAAAGTTACTAAATAAACTAAAATCTTCTTTATTGGATAATGTGTTACACAAGTTTGGTTTCAAAATATGTTGATAAATGTTGAAAAATAAATAAATGGATGAATAAACAAGCTAATCAATTTTGGAATTCATATAGTGCTATTTAATAAAACTTTCAAGGCCTTAATTTTTTCAAATTTTACATAAGAATATATTTTGAATTATTTAAGAAATTAATATATTCAACAAAAAAAAGTAATATAAAAAAATGTAAGTCAATTCCTAATCAGGTCAACAAAGAAAATTTTGTTTTTTAGTTACTTTTTATTAAATAGTTATGATTAATATAAATATGTATATACATTGCTGGCCGCCGTAAATGCAACACCCAGAAAGACAAGAGATAGCACAACAAAATTTATTTTGTAAATAAAATGTATAGACCAAGTATCAAATGATTAAATTTATAGACTTCTGTGAAGTGTGGTTCCTGCCAGAATCAGTAGCCAGAGTAGCCGCCATTGTTGGAGATCACCGCCACATGCCTCGGCATTGATTCAAAGAGACTTTGGATGTGTTCTTGGGGTACAACAGACCACGCAGCTTCCACACGTTGCCAAAGTTGATCTGGTGGGGCAGCTGGGGGTGTAATCTGGGTCAATCGTTAAGCAACCATGAACCACATGTTTTCTATCGGCGAAAGATCCGGAGAGCGAGCCCGCCAGGGAGGCAATTCAATCTGGTGATTGACGAAGAACCTTTGGACAATGCGTGCGACGTGTGGTCACGCTTATCCTGTTGAAATATAGCTGTAACCAAGCCTTGAAGGTAAGAAAGTACAACTGGCTCCAACACCTCGGAGATGTAGCGCTGGCTGTTTAAAGTACCTGCAATGCGTACTAGAGGAGTGCGAGTGTGATATCCAATACCTCCCCATACCATAATACCCGGTGAATGATCAGTGTGGCGGTGCATAACGCAGCTGTTCAGCATGCTGTCTCCCCGGTATCTCCAGACTCGAATCTGACCATCGCGGTGTTGCAGACAGATGCGTGACTTGTCAATACAGACAACTTCATTCCATTCTGCCGCCCACATCCTTCTTTCATTGCACCATTAACGGCGCAGACGTCTGTGGTTCTGCGTCAAGGGTAGACCAAGCAATGGACGTCTTGCGGACAGACCACTCTGCTGTAAATGGCGTCGAATGGTACGCGCAGACACTGAATGATGCGTTACAGACTCAATATGGTGTGCTATGGTTCGTGATGTGACGGAGCGATCCGTCACTGCCATGTGTACAATTTGCCTGTCCCCACGTGAAGTGGTGCACTGAGGTTGATGCGATCGACCACGTCGGTCCATCGTATCCTCTTGCATCCATTGGTCACATATCCGCATTACAGTTGTTTGGTTTCGTCCTACACGACTACCGATTCACCTGAAAGATAATCCACAATCTCGGTAGGCCACTATCCTTCCTCTGTCGAACCGGATACTTGATCAAAAGCTGATCCTGTTTTTTCGAGAAGAACTGATCTTTTTTAAAAAACCACAAAAAAAACACAATTCCGATTTTGAAATTGTCGAAATCCCCAAGCCTTAAATAGCCTTTGAGGTGGGCCCAGCGCGCATGATGTTTTTCTGTGCTAAAATTTAAAAATTTGCATACTCCCTCCGCTAATGCATGCTGAAAATTTCATGTTTTTTTAGCTTCCTTCAGGGTGTTGCATTTACGGTGGCCAGCAGTGTACATATGACAGAATCATACTATTAGGTGACAAAATAGAAAGCGATTTTCCTTACAATTTTCCATTTTTCTTTCTATATCGGGGAGTATTTTTTGATAGTTTGTTTATATTTGTTCATTAATTAGATTTAATTATTCTAATAAAATATTATAGTAAAATAAAATCCGTTTCTCAGAAATCAGGCCATCTCAGGTGGGATTCTAACCAACGACCTTTGGATTAGGAGTCCAATGCGCTACACGGACACAATGAGCGATTTTCCTTTCTATATATTCTGTTGGACTATTATTTTTGTTTGTTACTATTTATTCATCTTTTAATTTTATATATATATATATATATGGGGACAGTGAACTAATAGTAGAAACTGAAAAATTATATTAAAAAAAAATTTCCATCTGTGTTATTTTAGGTGTTTGATTTTACTCATGATACAATTTAAATTTATGTAAGGTTATTTATCAAAGATTTCTTACATTTACTTAAGAAATTTATTCAAGAATTAAAAAAAAAAATGTTAATTATTTAGCTTTTAAGGTAATGTACATTAATAGGTAAATACATTAAATGTCACTTATTTCTGGTAAAATTAAAAGTTCTACACATTTGAAATATGTTGAAATTTTTTGATTAAGAACAGGGGGAAAAAGTAATGAAAAAAATTATTTTAGATTTTTTACTCAAATATTTATATTTAGGAAATGAATAGATATTCCACACAAAGAAACAAAAAAATTACAAATGGTGAATTTTAGAAAAAAATCATTTATTCTTTGTTATATTGATATTGTTATCTTAACCTCATATCTTTTATATTTTCTTACCCTTTTTTTCCAAAATTACTTTATATCAGAATAAGATTTCCTATTAATCAAACTGTAAATATTTTAATTGTGTGCCCATTGTGTGTTGAAAAATCTGAAACGTTTACAAGATCTATACTTATATATTTCTACGTGTTTTAAAATTGAAAGATAATTTTCTAGTTGATCTGAACTATAATATTCTAAATATACCTTTATAAGAACTGAAATATATACATATACAGGGTGAACAGAAAACAAATGTCAATGATTGTTATGGATAGAAATATAGCAAGTGTTTTACCATTTTGGAATTGTTACTAAATGGGACATCTTTTTAAATAAATTACTTAGAGTAGTATGCAATATTTTTCGTTCTATTCTTCTTAAGTTTAGGTGATATAATTTTCTCAAACCAGCTATAATTATGTCAATTTTAACTAAACCTGCAAAATGTTTGGCTCCAATTCTGAATGTGATTAATAGCACTGTATGAAAAATCACGTTAGAAAAATCACTGTGAAATTGTGGAATTTGCGGTCACAGTGCCTTAAAACGTGATGGAAGATATCAACAGAGGAGATTTAACATGAAGATATTCAGCAAATAAAAAAGTTTTCTATGATTGTTATGCATAGAAAAGAACAAGTGTTATACCATTTTGGAATCTTAACTAAATAGCCCAGCTTTTGGGAAACTTGCATGCGGTTGTGTGTAATAGTTTCTATGGGGAGTTAAAGTTAGGTGACATCTTTTTCTGATATCCCGAATCATACAAACTAAATTAATTTTCACTAAACCAGCAAATGTTTTTGTAAGACTAGTGGCTTTAATTAATAGTACGGATATGTAAGATGACGTTAGGAAAAACAATAATCGTAAAATTGCACAATTTGTGGTTACAGTAGCAAATGATGAGACAGAGGGTGTAGATTTTCTCCATTTTCAAAAATGAGATCGTCCTCACTTAACCAAGTACTAGGGAATTTTTATTTTCTATATTTCCCAGAACAGATATGATCCAACCTTTCACTTTTGTGGGATTTTTTAAGATACGGTACACCCTGTATATGCATATAATGCGCATCTTTATTAATTAGACCTTAATTAATTTATACTACATTTTTATAAGATAAATGTTATATTATATAAATATTATATATTAATGTTATATTTTTAGTGTTATATTATTAAGTGTTATATTATATATACGAGGCGCATCTAGAAAGTAAGTTTCCCTATTTTTTTAAAAAAAAAACTCACACTTTCAGGAACATATTTATTGGCAACAAGTACAGCAATGTTTCAGCTATTTTTCAACATAGCCACCACCAGAAATGAGACATTTGTCAAATCGTGGGATCAACTTTTGTGTATCACTCTGTGGTAATTCTCTGCCGCCTGTGAATGGAACCAGCGTTTTGCACTCTTCAGCTCCTGTTGCCAAACCGCTCACCGAAGGACAGGAATTTCTTGAGTGCAAGAAAAGGTAAAATCGCTGAGAGCAACTTCAGGTGTGGATGATCAAACAATCCCGGCCAAATTCCGTCAAAATAGTTTTGCGTCGAGTGTATTGGATCTTCATCATGGACACTTTGACGACCCTCGAAACCTACCATCCGACTTCTTTCCTCATGTGTTGCAGCCCATTCTGCAAACTGACGATGATTTCAATAGGCGCAATGCTTTATGCATTCCGAAGAATTTTATCACCGACCGAATCTCGCAGGGGGAAATAAAAGTTTCCATTTTCGACCACTGCCACCACGTTACTGGCACGAGCGGTCAGAAAATAGATGATACGTCATAGATCTGTTACGCTTGCACAACTGACACGACTAATTACGTTTACTTTAAAGGGAAAAACATCGGAAAACTTACTATCTGGATGCGCCTCGTATTAATGTTATATTATTAGTGCTATAATATTAAACGTTATATTATTATTAATGCTATATTATTAGTGTTATATTATTAAATGTTATATTATATAAATGTTATATATAGTTTTTTATATATAAACTTTAATGACTCAGGTACTATTTTTTTAAAAAAAATTATTATTTTTTCTTTCCTTCATTTTCCCCTGAATAAAATCATTCGAATTTCCCTCTGATAAATTCTTTAAGCAAATAACTTTTATTGCTTAAGTTAAATCAATATTTTGAAAATATTTATAAGAGAATGGGAAAGTTTAGGCTAAACTGTAACAAATTCCTCATAGAAAAATAAAACTTCTTAGAGCCTCTTCAGAATTTAGAAAGTAAATCGTTATATGCTATTGATCTTTCTCCTGTAAATGCCGGCATCTTTTCCAACCAAATAAAACTGAAAATGTAAGAGCTTCAATTTGAGAAGTTGAAAACTATTTTTTCGTATTTCAGTGACTAGGTCTCGAAATTCAAATTTTGCTTTTCTTTCTTTTGTTTAGCAAACCGCAAAATTATGGTCGGAAATCGAAAATATACCACTTTCGATATCTAACCTTAGAATATTTGAAGGCCAGATAGTAATCCCTTCAAAGTATTCACAAATTTGTGTTTTCCATGGATTTTTTCCATTTTGTTATTTATTTCTTTGACGCAGTTAAAATCACAAACAATAATTTTAAATTTTGAAAACAAATTACAAAAGTAAGCAAGACATTTTTTTCATTAATTAAGAAAATGGTCCGTTTCGATTTTATACGATTCCAAACGAGCTATTTTCCTGATACATCTGATACCCATTAATCACTATTATAAAAATAAGCTGTATCTAATTTGTTTTTTAATTTTGAAATATTTTTTTACTAAAGTGATTTAGAAAACTATTTTACATACCATATTTATTAGATAAAAAATAAAAGAGAGCTTACGAATCTGAAATAACCTTCTGTGTTTTTGGTTTCAAAATATATATGCAGGGTTTGTTAATCAAATCTATATATTAGTAAAAATACTATACTTTTACTTTGTAAGTAATTTTTAAATTTATTAATCATATCTCTTAGTTGCATTATGCATTGAAATCGAAGAAGAAATTGAAAGATTTATATAGAAATTGTTTTACAAAACTTGAGTTTTAGAAATATTTTTAGAATGATGAAGCTTAGAGTTGGACTTTTATTATAGGACAGAAGTTAGTATTTTGCAGCCGAACGTTATATTACCAGAAACTTATGAGTATTAATTTGAAAAAAACTAATCTCAGTGACGCAACTGCCTCTTGGCGGGTCAAGGCCCACAGTGTCCATCTCAGTTTTCGTGACCTTGAGCACTGAGGTACATGAGCAGATTTTCCGGTCAGGTGGTCATTCTAACACGAAACCCACAGTGTCTAGTTCCTAAGCAAGTTTGGTACTCATTTATGGATCCATTGAATGGTTAAAAGGCTAATTCGGCCTTACGCAGTCAGAGGTTTGAATTAAGGACCTGTGGCGAAGAATCACGATACGCTTCCACTCGGCCACTGGAAGTCCTCATTAATTTGAAAAGGGAAACAAATTACATATAAACACACCCACACACATATGTATTACTTTTTGAATGGTAATTCTTCTCACATAACCTAAGAATTCTGAGAAATTTAGACTTAACATCTTGTTTAAACTTTTTTTTATTTGTAATCTTATGACAGAAAATAAAAGTATAATTGATTTAAAATATTCGTTTTCTGTAAAAAGCTAACTTTTTTTTAACTTTAAAACAATAATTCTTAGTACAAATGTTCTAAATTGATCATTTGAAAATAATTCTTTTATACAGCTTTTTTTATTGGTTTAATTTAAGAATGCATATGTTTCCAGAAAATTCTATTTTCCAATGAGGTAGATTAAAAGAGCGAAATGAGTTTTTTTCCCTCCAAGATTTGTTAATAAATGCTGAATACATAAATTTGATAAAATTTGAAATTTTTGGTAAAATCGAATGATATTAATCACTTTTTCGGGAAAAAGTTTTAAATTAAAACGTAAAATAAATGTTATTTCTCTAAAAACTAGCTTAAAAGAAAATAAAATTTAAAAAATCTAAAGAAAATACTCTTTTTATTTGTAAAGATAAAATATACATCTAGAAATCTTACTTTAAAAGAAATTAACTTAAAGGAATATTAAAGTTTGTCTTTTTAAAGAGAATTACCTTAAGGTAATTTAAATGTTAGCACATAAAATAATCATAAAAACATATTAGTAAAAATTATACGTAAATTATTCTTATTTATTACATAGTAAAACATTTCATGCATCAAAAGATAAACCTATATTTCTTGCGATGTCCTAAGAATTTATCTCATTATAAAGTGCCTAGGTTTGAAATTAGAAAAGAAAAAGAGTGATAAAGACAGAGAGAAAAATAAATACAAATAAGAAATTTAATGATGAACATTTTCAAAAATTTGTTCCATAAAATTCCACTTGCACTTAAAAGAACAAAATAAAAAAAAAATTCTTTTGCTTTTTGCAGCACTAAAATATTGCATTTTATTTTTGTAGCATTAAAATATCTCACTATATATATATTTTTTACCCATCGTCACAAAGTAGTAAAGCCACAAACTTAGCATCGTATCTTTCAAACCGAAAATAATGACTTCTAATCTTCACTTTCTTGGTACTTTTAAGGTATCAATCGACTTATCGGTGTATGAATTATATACCCTCAAAATGATAAGACCGTATCTGGCCAATTTGAGGATAAAAATAATAATAACAAATGTATATTCTTCTAATACAGGACTATATGATTCCTATGTAGTGAAGATTGTGGTTGTTATAGCATTGTTTTTCTTTTCTGCACTGATTTAATATTTAAAAAAATCCTTCTTTGTTGTATATATGTTATTGTTTAACTTTTAACTGCAATTACTGAAATCTTCAAATGAATTATGTGAACTTTCTCGGGAGAGTGATAAAACTATATTCTCTATTTTATATGAAGAAATATACAGAAGAAAAGTGAATTTATAAAGAAAGTAAACTGCGCAATATGCTAGAAAAGAAGCAATTTTTGTCAAAAAGAATAAAAATTAAATTAAAGAACTTTTCATTAGGAACACGTATTAAAAATTAAAGACTTTTCAAGCAAGAATTTAATTATTAATAATTAAAGTATTTATTGCATTAAAAATAAAGAAAACAATAAGTAATAGATAAAAGCAATATGAATTTCAATGATAGTGATAAAATAGCAGTGCAAATAAGTAATAGAAAGACAACTTTTCTAGCTCTGATTTTTGTCTGTGTCACAGGACTCTTAAATTGCAAACTTTTCAATTTTTTGAAAAACATATATGTTAAAGCCTCAATATTTCTGAGTATTTTGGTACCAAAATTGTGTTGATACTGTGAAAACTTCCAAAGTTATTGAGAAATAAGTAGTGAAATTTAAACGAAAACCCTATCTTTCTTATTTTTAACTTCATTTTTCGCAGAACAAAAAAAATTTAGCTCCTACGCAGGATTTTTCAGAAACTATTTATGATATCAATTTGAAACTTTATACACGTGTTCAAAACAAGACTCTTGGTAACTATACATCAATTTAAAAAAAAAAAGTTAATAGAATTTTTTTATTTGCAATTTAATTCATTTTTTCTTAAAATTTTAAAATTTTTGTTATAATTGTATTTAAAAATAGTTTTTTCTCTCGAAATTTCTTAAAAGTTAGTATAACTTCAAAAATAAACATTTTTATACCAAGTAAAATTAATTTTGTAAATTTTGATCAGTTTTGTACTTTAGAATCCTGCGTGGTGTAAAATACCGATTTTCATATTTTTTAAAAATTGTCTAATTTATTTTTATTATTTAATTTCTTTTAAATTTTTTCTCAAATTCTCTGAAAGCTTGAGAAATATTGTAAATATATATAATTACCATTGGAAAAAATTTTAAAAATTGTTGTTTTGTTTTATTGCTAAGTTACATTGGTTTGAAGAAAATTTTTTTCCGGGTGCTTAAAAATGTGTTAAGGGCCCCAGAGCCCTAATGATTCCTCAACTAAGCAATGATTGGCTTAGAGGTAGTTTACCCGATTCGTAAGCTCATGACGGGTTCAACCCCAGGGGAGTGATAGATTTTCTGAGGGGAAAAATTTGTAGGCACACATGTGGTATGGGTAAAATCCTGGGAGACCCACACCCTTGGCGACAAACGAAAAAAGCGCCAAGCCAACGAGAATGGGGAAAACGACAATGGGGAAATATGGACAAGGTGGATGCGTAATGAAATTATATGTTATCAACATAGAAAGTAATAAAAATATATTTAAGATAAAAACTTAAAAAACAACACTTATATATATATTTTCCTACTGCTGATCTTTTCTGAATGGAGGGTACAGCGTAACAGCAGATTTTAAAAAGGCCTTGAAGGGGCGTCAACACTAAGCGAATGACTGTGGGAGTGCCGCCATATATATTCTGCGAGTTAATGGTCGAACATACCCATTCCACATCTCCATTCAAATCCATCCAAAACAGCACTTTTTAGTTTGTATAATCTAATTCACTTACTACATTTAGGACATTCATTATTCGAAGCAATCAATTCTTCCTTCTTTCATACACCATTCAATCAATTCTTTCTTACCTTTTGCATTCAACAAAGTAAAAAAATTCTAAGGTACATTCACTCACACATGCAGCCATACTTCCAGCCCAGTGCCAAACAACAAAATGACGAAATTCTAAATGCCCGCCGACAAAATACAAAAATTTCAGAAATAGTTAGGTTTACCATATATACACACAGATAGTGCAATTATCGCCAAACAAAATATTTCGCGCCAAGGGTGTGGACTCTCCTAGGACCGAACCTCGAAGGGTAATCAATTTGGCTGTGGTACTCTCAGAAAAATTAAATTACGGCAATAGTTAGCATCCGACGGGAGTAAGAAATAATAAAATCTAAACGTTGCAATTTGGCTACGGAGGCCACCACTAGATGGCACCACCGATGAAATGTCTACCAGTTTTGGGAACTTTCCATGTCTGTAGAGGCTTATAGTTGTTAGTATGCCACCCATTAGAAAAAAAACTAAGCCATGATGCTTTATTTCAGAGCTCAAATTATTCGATTGCTTTTTTTCTACATTTCGTTACAGTAAGAAATTTCTTCTGTTTTTTATTGTAATAGGATTATTAGATTCATGTTAACTTAATGTAATTTTTATTATTCGAGTTTTAAAAATTATTGCGTTTACTTATTGCTATTTAATTTTAATTTCCTTTTTCCCAAGCTAACTCAGAAAGGTTTTCAAAGGAGTAAGTTACTACTTGTTAGAATTTTAGGAAAACTGGGACTTTAAGCGGGAACCAATAATGTAATCGATATCAATCAAGAAAACTGTCATGTTTTTGTCACGAGTATAATCTATTGAATATCTTTCAAAGACTAGCACAGGGTTTTCATGAGATTGAGTTTATTTTATTTCATGTTATGGATTATTTAAAATTTGATTTTCAGTAAAAGATTAATGAATAAAGGGGCGAGAGAGAGAGAGAGAGAGAGAATATTGCGCCTCATTTGATAAAAGAAGTTCTTTAATGTAGTAGACCGTAATAAAGGTTTAGTGTTAAATTGACAAGAGAATACTTACTTGTCTTATTTTAATTCCCTGCCAGAAATATTATTTCTAAAAATGTGCATGTACCGCCAGATAGAATGCATGATTGAAGATAAATTAAGTGTGTAAAGATTGTTGTATTTTATTTAGCTAAATATTTAAGAATTTTCATTTCTTATTCTTTTTAATGTGTCAATGATAATTTCAACTTCTATGTTGATATTGTGGATGTATTCTTTATAGAACTTATTCAAATGAGATTATTCATAATATATTTAATTTATTTTTAAAATCGATTAGTAATTTATGCATAAAATTTATGATAAACTATTTTTCTCTTGCTGAGTCCATTGAAATAAAAATGCCTCTATGAAGCTGCTTTATGTAAAAAAAGTAATATCGAATTACAGAAATGCTATTTTTAGTAGTAATATAGATTTCGGAATTCGCATTATATCTTTTTTCATATTTAAGTATAACGAGTTAAATACGTTACTTAAAAACCCATTTAAAATTCTCCTGTTAGTATTGAATCAAAAATGACTGCTAAAATGAAAGCATAATTTTTTAGAAGTACTAAAACTCCTTTTGCCCTTAGAATCCCAACACTTAGAGAGGTACTGACTCAATAAGGTGCTGATACTAGGGGTACTTGATACTCCCTCACCAATAGTCCTGTAACTATCGCAAATTGAGAGGTGGGAACGTGGCCCACAAATTCGGTTTTGCACATGGAACAATAGATGTTTGCTTGGATTCGTGTCAGGTAAATTTAAAGATTAAGGTATGATTTGAAATTCACCCGATGGCTACTTTAACCACTTCCGATGATTCAGCTCTGATGACATGGTGCATTATCCTGTTCACAAGGGGCCCCCCGCTTGAACCACCGTGAACAAAGACGCCGATACCTGCAATGATGATCGTTCCCAGACACCATAAATTGTTCGGATATCCTATGTACCTCGTAAAAAATCACCCAACTGTCCCCACATCCGGGTTTATGCTGGAAATCAACGCATTGGTACTAAATTAAAAGGATTCAGAAGACGTAATTCTCTAGAACAGGCGACTTTTCCTTTACTCCTATGATCCCAATCATGTTCCATAATATTTTTAAGCACTGTTGGTAAGGCTACCATCAGATTAAGAGTCAATTCTCACAGGCTCATAAAGGGCCATTTTTTTTAATATTACTTTTACATTTTTATAAGTATACTATAAGCTTAAAAATGTATCAACATTCGTCTGGTGTTACTAAATGCATTCTGGTGAAAAGTTCCTCATGGAATTAACAAATTTCATAATTTGGTACTCCATGGGGTTGCATTATCATTCCAATTAATTTTTGAAAGTAATATTCCCAAATTTGTGATACAAGCAGCTTAAAATGTACAAAATTCATAAATTTGGATAAACCCTTTTTTTAAAAATT
>BMAV01026109.1:0-10915 GCA_019973955.1 Trichonephila inaurata madagascariensis | reverse complement strand
GTATGAATCGTTCGTGAAGCGTATATAAGCCGCTCTTTGTGATCTTTGGGGGGTGGGGTGAATTGAAAAGCATTCAAACGTATAGTGACGACTGTAGGACTAATTCATGCATGAAACCAGAGCTCTTATGTAGAAATGTAGGCAGTAAACACCTATAGAATTCGCAAAATGTACAAAAGGAAGGGGACTAGAACTCACCTATTGAAATGTAATGGGACTCTTTCCTAACATAATAGGTAAAAAGGAAGCGCTGATGGAGGGATGCTTTCAAGCGCAGATTCTGTTTAACGTACTGTAAAATTGAAAATTATAAAAAAATAATATGAACCATATGTTACAATTTGAAATACTTGCTTTGCATTTCGTTCCTTAGTCGGTTAAAAACTTACATTTTTCTGTCAAAAAATTTTTGTAATAATTCATGCTATTTTAAGGGATCCGACTGCATTCAAAACCGTGATTTTGCAAAAGCGTACTAACAAATGTTATTTTAATATTTAGCGTCACTTAGATTAGAATACACGTATAAAATTTTTTCAGAATATTATTAGAATAAAAAAAATATTTAAATGCAATATTTTGGCACAAAAAGAGCATATAGAATTACCTAGTTTCAAAATATTCTCCTTTCATGAAAAATGCTTCTATAATAATAATAATATTTAGCCTATATATGTTAGAAGCTATTTATAAAATAAAATTGAGAACCATTGATTAATTATGAATTCATTTTTATTGTCTTCATATTGTTTGATGATATGAAAAACCACATAAATATGGAAGTTTATTAAAAAAATATGCAATTAAAATGAAATAAATAATTCGGGTTTTCCTCTTAAATAAAGTATAAATGTTATTAATTGACCTGGAGAGAAAGAATACTAGATAATTGTTGATTAAGTTCAATTTATGATATCAGTGGTTCACTGTATAAAAGGAGTAAATATTTTTAAGAAAACTTTTTAAGATTTCTGACGTTCTTTATTAATACCTCTTCCCTTAAAACTTTATATTATATCAAGAGATCGAGAAGCTTGATAAACATTAAACTAAATGAATAGAAATTTATTTGTTGTTTTCAAATGTTATCTAAATTAAATCATTGAATATTTCCAAAATTTCATTCTGATGTTGTAAAATAACTTTCGAGATACAGACTTTTCACTTTGAAGTAAATAACTTCTTATTAGCTCGAAATTCTCGACAAAGCTCATAACTGTTAAGGTATCCGACTACGTTCGAAACCGTGATTTTAAAAAAGCGTATAAATGGATAATTTTCATGATATTTAGTGTCACTTAGATTAGAATACATGTATAAAATTGTTTTAAGGACATTTTGACAAAAATTTTTTATTTAAATACAATATTTTGGAAAAATTAACTTAGAATAACCTTTTTCAAAATGTTCTCCTTTTATAAAAAATGCTTCTAAATAATAATATTTTGTGTGTGTGTGTGTGCTTATATAAAGTAAAGACTTCTTCAGAGAGTCTGAACTATTTTTTTTAAAAAAATTCACATTATTTTCAAAGTTACAACCGATTGAAATAATTATCGGCGTTTTTTTATTAAAATTTCTCCCCTCTGTTGTGTCGTCAAACATGGATAAACCTACTTCTAAGTTATATATTTCAAAAATTCTAGTAGAGCCTCTGTAAAGAGGTCTGAGCTATCTACAGGCAAAATATTATTATAATAGAAGCATTTTTCACAAAAGGAGAATATTTTGAAAATGATTCATTCTATGTTCATTTTTTGTCAAAATATTGCACTTAAATAATTTTTTATTGTAATAATATTCTTAAAACAATTTTATATACATTATCTAATCTAAGTGACACTAAATATCATAAATATTATCCATTTATACGCTTTTGCAAAATCACAGTTCCGAACTTAGTCGGATACCTTAATCTAAATACTATTCAAAGTAAGAATTATGTGTATTATATGTTGGTCCCCAGAATCATCTCTGATTGTAACGATCACGAACAGACCCAACTTTCAATCATTTGAATATTGAAAATTCTCAATAATCATACAATACTTACCGTAAAATCCGGCGTATAAAGCGCACTTTTAGCACAAAATATGAGATCGAAATTTATGGGTGCGCGTTATACGCCGGGTATAAAAATGATAGCTTCAAAAATAAGAAAAGAGATGAGCATAAGAAAAATTAAAAACTTCTACTTAGATCAGAAAACTATATGTTTGAAATAAATGACACACCTAATGAAGTTAAATGGTTTTGATTGTAATAGTATAATATTTTTCAAAATCCTGGGATAATAACTCGCATAAATGACTTAAAAACATACAAGCATTGTACACGCATACTTTTGGTTCCTTTGTTAAAAAGGGGTGCGCGTTATACGGTGAATATACCTGAAATTTAAAAAATGCAGCTTGAAAGTATGGGTGCGCGTTATACGCCGGTGCGCGATATACGCCGGATTTTACGGTAATTATTTCTTTTTTAAAATTTTCATGCAAGATTAATAGGCCCGAAATTCATCTTGAGGTTTTATTCCCCTCCACACCTCCAGTTTCTCTATCCCTCTTTCTTGTCCTCTGCATTTGAAATAATTTTATATATTTTGTGTGTGTATAAATTAGTTTTTGTAGTTAGTTTTATATGCTTTGTTATAGACATACAATTATTTTCAATATTCTGTCATTCAAAATAGTAATCGAAAAAATAAGGGAAAAAAAACTATCTTTACGACAAAATAGTATATTTCAAGAATAAGGAAATAAAATCAGTAATACTTGAAAAATCTTTCGTCATTTTCGATACTTGATTTTAGAATAATGTACTATATAGTAGCCGCACGAATTTAAACAAATATTTTCGAAAAAATCAAATTTCAGTGAAAAAAGAGAAAGAAATATTTCATTTGAGACACTTCCAAAGTTTTAAATCAATAACTCTTGAGTGAATTGATACAAATAGACTTTAAAATAGATGGCAAATTATTGACATTTTCTGCTCTGTATTGTCTTTATGAGTGGGGGAAGGATTCCCTAACCTTTGACGCCATCATTTTTAGAGCCTCCCCTTTTCCTTGAAAGATGGATCTTCGAAGTATTTCATGGCTGCGAATGAAGGAAGGTGCTTAGGTACCAGACAATATCGGGAATAAACGAGTGATTCCACTTAAAACTGACAAAGATTCTTATTCGTTTTACAATAACGTTAAAAAAAAAAGTGTTGTATAACATTAAAACATTTTTAAACATTTTAATGGACTTTTATGTTTAATGTCGATTGTTTTTATTCAATACGAATAAATGTTTTTATATAAATAACATATTAGATATTTAAAGGCATTGAAAGATTTAATGTATTTAAATGTTGCTATTTTTTATATAAAATAAAATACTGCATTTATTGTAAAAATAAGTAAATAACAAACTTATTTAAAAAAATAAGTATCAGTTTCTATTGCAGGTATCCCCCCCCCCGCAATGGGTAATTGATAGCACATTTCTAAAAAAATTTACTATTTTTAATGTGTCATTCTGCTCAAATTTGTTATTTTTATATTAAAACAAATTTCTTAGCAGAATTTACTATTAGGAATATATGTAACTTTACTTTTTTGTAAAACCATTTCATAAGCTTGACACTTAAACTAATATGTGAGATTTTTCTAAGAATATTTTAAATGTGTCATAATGAAGAAAATGTTTGAAATTTTTTATCTATTTTAAGCAAATCAGTTTTTATAAGAATCATAATAACAAAAAAATAGATTTAATGATGAAAATTTGGGATCTCAGAAACTTTGTTTTTGTTAAATAATATATTGGATTACTTCAAAAATATTCTAATAATCATATAGACAAATTAAGGTACTTAAAAATGTCATCAATATTTATAGGTTTCAACAATTTTTTGATTTTTATATTCATATTACTAAAACGAAAAAAATTATTAACAGCATAGCAAACCGTCGAAAGAAAACTGTTTTGAAGCTTATTTAGTGTGTTTTAATAAAGAAATAAAAACACAAAAATAAAGAAAGCGAGAAAAGCATTATCTTATCTTTTAAGATATTACTTAAATGTTTTCTTAAACCGAACCCAATCGATATGCGCTAAAACAAAGGTCGCCAAAGTGGTGATCAGCGAGAAAATTTCGCTGGTCCCCAGAAAAATGTGGAATATACTTACTCATCAAGTTAAATTATGTTTTAAGATGCATCAAAGCATAATTCAATTCATAACAATACGTGAAAAGTTATAAAAATGCTACTTCATCGAATAACGCCACGGTAAACAAGTCATACTGCTGTAGCTGCATTGTTATATGTGGATAATAGCACGCGGGCAGCGAAAATTCAGGATAAAAATTTAAGCATGCTTCTAAAAGAATGCCTCGTCGACCTATCGTCCGACTAAACTCTCAAATTTAAATTTCATTCATCCTGATAAAGATCTTTGTTTTGGCTTTCCATAAAAACTGAATAGCCTTTTAGTGAACAGGCGAATATAAATACAGTTCTCCGGCTTGCAATAACAACATTGGATTCCAAATTCCATAATCTTTTATTTCAATTAAACACAGGAACATCCATCACACTAGGAAAGTATAATGTTTAAAAATTGATGTACTTAAAACATATTTTTTAATTGTTTTGTTTTTACAGTTTTTATTTATTTTGTTTATTTTATTATGGTTAATTGATAAAACTTTCATAACTTGTTATAATTAATAGTTTCATTTTATTAACTAGATACATTTTATGTGTTTATATATCACAACTTTTTTATAAATATACTTCGTACTTAGAAAATCGTATTAGTGGTCCGCGGGATTTAAATTATGAATTTACTGGTCCGTGAGGTCAAAAAGTTTGGCGACTATTTATTTACTTCTAATGACTATTTACACTAAATGACTATTTATTTACTTCTAATGACTATTTACACTAAATGACTATTTACTACAAATTAAACTCTTACTAGAGAACTATTCTTGAATTAATTTATTTTTCAAATATATATATACAGTGGAGCACACATAAGGGTCCGACTCCTAAAGTTTGATTTTTTCCGATTGGTTATAATTCTAAAGTATATAAAAACGTAAAATTTAATTAAATATTTTTATTAATGACTAATTTTATTAATCAATGTAATTATTTATTCAATAACTTAGTTTTACTGTGTTTTGTTCCTGAAAATCGACAAAATCAAAAATAATTATACAAGAATGGTGAACTTTCAACCCCGGACCGCCCCCGAAAAACCTTGTGGGTAAGTATAATATATATGTATACTATTGCTATAAACATTTAAAAGCCACTACATAAAGAGCTTAAATATGAGATTTGTTAACTTTAAACAAACTTAGTGTTAATTGTTTCTGAAACCTTTTTTCAAAGTAAAGTAAATAAATAAAATAAAATATAAAAAAATTTATACCTGAAAATATTATAACAAATTAAGGGTTCCTTTTTTATTATTATCATTATTTTTTTGTTGAAAATAAGTATAAAATCCCCGTGCACCACAAAATATCACACGGGGCTTACAGAAGTAAGTATTAATCACACATTACAAAGGAAAGAAGGAAAAAAACCTTTTTGGGAGATTATGAAGGAGTACAAATGTTTACAACAAATTCATAGAACTTTTTAAAAGCACTTCTGGTGGAAAGAAGTTGGTGAAAATCCAGAGACCAATTTATATTAAGTCCCTTTAAAGCCAAACTTATGATCTTCTTTCTATGCCATACTTGGAACACAGAAGGAGCATATGTTCTACATTTTCCTCGCCACCTAATATTACAATCACAGGAAGATGAAAGAACTAAATTAAAGTCGCTTTTAAAGTTACTATGAACAGTGAGAAATTGGGTTATTTTGTTAATTTGTATAAAAATGATGGCGTGATAGTCTCTTATTAATGGTTGGAAAAAATTTCTTTGTTAAGCTCCCTTTATTTGAAAAGAGATATTCTTGGTTCCAAGACTTCGCCATTTTTCTTTCATTATCTTCATGTAAAATTATTTAGGAATATTAACGGCAATGTCAATTTCACGCTTGGTTACAGCCTTTGCAAGCCAATCGGCAAGTCGTTTCCAAGAACGCCCGTGTGTACGAGAATAAAGCAAAATCTATTGAGATGTTTATATCTTTTAGGTTTTTAAGTAGGTTTTGGATCTCGACGATTATTTTGTTAGATGAAGAAAAACAGTTAAAAGAATCCAAGGAGGAAAGAGAGTCGGTACAGGTGAGTCTACAATTATTTGTGGTGAAAAAAATTCAACAATCTGATTCAAAATAATTCTATTGTTGTCCAAACTGGTAACTTTCTTTCCCCACAATTATTTCAAAGAATTTCACAGTAATTTTAAACCTCGAATCTCACCTTCACATAAAAAAAAAGATTGTATACATTTTTTTCTGTAGGTCTTCAGACTGAATGTTTGAATCTAGAGTTATGGTAGACTGACTCCATGCGATTTCCTGCCATCAAACATTGAATCTGAAAGATGTAGAAAGGAAAAAGTCATTAGTACATTTGATATCATTACCAGAAAATACCATTGAGACAGTCACCCTTTTTATTTTGTGGAATTTTGCTTGAACAAAACAATGACTCTCAAAACTACCTTTTCGCGACCACTGTGGTTGGTCTTCGAGCGTCAAATTTTCTAAATTCCCTTCCCCAATCACGCATGTTTCACCCTTTTTTCCTTTGGAAGCGTTTAATAGAATTATTTTGATCTCATCATTCACATTCTATTTTTTTTTATTATGTCTATATGCGGAGAAAAACAGGAATTTGATCTGCCTTGACTTAAATACTGGTAATAAACAACTAGCAAAACAATAATAATAATAAGGCACGCTTTAATCGTAACTAGAAGTTCATCTGACCAATTGATTATTATTTTTTTTATATTAACCTGTGATTCGATTTCTTGTATCATAAAACTCTAATGCCTCTTATTAGATGTGAAAAAATTCACCACTCTTCAACTAAAACATCATATCTGCTTAAACAATTTTGAAGTCCGTTTCACATTTACTTATTCTTTTTACAGTGTTATGTTTCAATATATGTATATCAGCGTTTCTCAAACTGTGGGACGCCCCCCCCCGTGGGGGCATGATAATCCTACAAGGGGGCGCAAGCATATCGAAAAGTAGAAAATAAAAGAACAAAAACAAAAAAAAAAACAAATAATAAAAAAAAAAACATTCTGACATAATAAAAAATAAAATAAATATTTACACTAAAATAGTATACTTATAAATGTATTAAGTACTGCGCAATGTATTTGATATATATAATTATTCTCAATATTAAGTTAAGAACAAGTTTAATAACTACTAGTGACTGCCATTGGCTTGTCATAAATAAAATTTAATTCTTATATTGATAATTTGTATGGTTTATGATTAAATTCCTATTGCAGCTTTAACGTCTAAGTACATTGTTATTGCATTCAATATATTGTTATTTATGAAGGGAGCGCGATGAAGAATACGATGGGAAATTGTGTCTCAAATATTGAAAGTTTGAGAAGCACTGATGTATATGCACAATTAGCGCAAACGGTTACAATTTTTTTAAAAAATATTAACAAAATATAGTTAAATTCCTTTAAAAAAATTCCATTGTTCTTTGCTTGTGGATTTATTGTCAGCAAAAGCCTTTAGAATGAATTCTTGCGATTCAGGCTCACGTTGATAGAAGGAAATAGAATTAAAAGATGTGAAGACGAACAACGATTGTACTCAATTGAAATATGTTTGTTTCCTTATGACAAAGTAGCCAAAAAATTAGATTTATTAATACATATATTTTCAAGAGTTGACAAATTTATAGACAAACGAGGATACCCCTCTCCCCCAAGAGCAGGGTGGACCACCCGTGGCAAGGGGGAGTTGTAATAGTGGTCCGAGAAGACATATTGAAAAAATAATGATAAATAAATAAATTTTCACAATTTTATTGAAATGCGGTTATTTTAGATAACCCCTTCAAAATTTGGATCAGCATGTTTGTTAATAATTATTTTCTATTATGAACATAAAAACAAAATATCTCTCAAAAAGAGCTGAACGAAAAACAGCTTTATTTTGTTAGCATCTTCAAGAGCTGATCCTAATATACATGATTGGGCGGGAAGTACATGATGGAAATATTGATGGTTTAATAATTATTTAGAATTAAATGTTTTAAATTACTTATTTTTATTTTACACCAGATTGAACCAGTAAAAAATTTATTACCTATGGAACCTAAGTAGTATTACTGTCTTTTAAAATATTTTTTTTAAAAATTTTCACTACATAAACTTGCATTTAAAAAATATGCTATTTGCGGGAAAATCCCATAATATGCTAATAAGTAACAATCTTTTTCACCTTTTCATCTTTCTTTTTTGTTTAATATTTGGAAAAGTTGGAAGTAGCACGCATAATTTTTTTTATCAGATAGTGGCACTCTACCCAAAAAGGTTGGCCACCCTTGCATTAAAGCGTCATATGTAAACAGCAAAAAAAAAAAAAAAAAAAAGAAAAGAAAAAAAAGTCTTCATCTTGTGAATAAAACCCCCGACAGACCGACTCACACACACAAAGAAACCCCTCCCCCTTGTTCCGAACTCTGTGATACCATACAATGAACATTGTAGAGGGTACGTAGTCACCAAATATCGAGGGGAAATAGCGGAGGGGAAAGGGGGGGAGTAAGATAGGGAACTACTTGGCTTCATCATCTCTTTCATCGCTTATCGCTGTAAGACTTACTTCGAGCTATCAATTGAATTCGAGTTTGTAATCAATTTTTAATGTAATATCATAGTGGAAGCATAGCAACATCAAACTGTTAAGCTTTACTTTTTCCATGGTAGATCTAATTTCAGTCTTTACTCTTTTAAGGTATCCGACTACGTTCGGAACCGTGATTTAAAAAAAAAAGCACATAAATGGATAACTTTCATGATATTTAGTGTCACTTAGATTAGAATACCTTTATAAAATTGTTTTAAGGACATGATGACAAAAAAAAAAATTATTTAAATACAATATTTTGGCAAAAAATTAACTCAGAATAACCTTTTTTCACGAAATGTTCTCCTTTAATAAAAAATGCTTCTAAAATAATAATAATTTGTGTGTGTGTGCTTATATAAAGTAAAGACTTCTCCAGAGAGTCTGAACTATTTCTTTTTTTGAAAAATTCACATTATTTTCAGAGTTACCACCCATTGAAATAGTTATCGGCGTTTTTTTTCTTAAAATTTCTCCCCTCTGTTGTCGTAAAACATGGATAAACCCACTTCCAAGTTATATAAATTCTAGTTCAGCCTCTGTACGTCTGAGCTATATACAGGCAAAATATTATTATAATACAAGCATTTTTCATGAAAGGAGAATGTTTTGAAAATAGGTCATTCTGTGCTCACTTTTTGTTAAAATATTGTACTTAAATAATTTTTCATTGTAATAATATTCTTAAAACAATTTTATATACGTTTTCTTATCTAAGTGATATTAAGTATCATAAATATTATCCATTTATACGCTTTTGCAAAATCCCGGTTCCGAACGTAGTCGGATACCTTCAGAATGACTCGCCTGGAGGTGGTACTTTCGTTATAATTTATAATTTTGTTCTCTTTTTTCCTCCAATATTTTGCTTTAGTTACGTCGTGAATTTATATTGCTGATGATGCAGAGTTTGTACATGCAAGTAAGCAAACAATTCGTTGATACAATTGTATTTTAAAATTTTTTTTCTATTATATTTACTATTTCATGTGTTATATTTCAGCAATTAATTCTTCAATCAAGGAATTTTCACCATGATTTTCTCAGTTTCACGAATTCTCGGAAACGCTCAAGTTTATTTTGTACCTTGATGGGACTTCATTTGATAAACTGAACTTGTCCCAATTCGATTGTTTGGAAATTGAAGAATTTGAAACTCAACTGATTGATTTCCAGCCTAGTTCAATATGGATTCAGAAATTTATTGAAGCAAGGAAAAAGTTTGAGTTGATTGAAACAGAAAGATTAAGAAGAAATATAAATAAAAATGCCAAAAACGAAATTTTCGAAACATGGAATCCGATTCCAGATACGTTTAACTGTTTGAAGAAGCTGGCTCATGCTATTTTAACCATATTTCCATCTACCTATGTCTGTAAATCATTAATTTTAGAGATGAATAACAGAAAAGACTCGCATGTTTCCTGTACAGCATGTATTCTGATAAAAGTAACATCTTACAATCCTAATATAAGTTGCCATTTAGTCTGCAACAACAGAAGTCATCCTAATGTTACTTTATATAATTTGAATTTCACACACACACACGTATAACTAAAACATTTACTACTATACAGTACAAAATGTATTTTTTCGTAGTTTTGTGTTGTTAATATTTAATCGTAATGTTTTCTGAATAATCACAACTCAAAATTATTTGACGGCACGTCTATATCTCATCAAACATTTCTTTAGGAAAAATGGCACGTTGCTCCAAAAAGGTTCGTCACCCTGTTCTAGGGAGTGTTTTAATGTTAAATGACTTTATATTCGTTTTTAGAGTAACAGGGTTTGCAGCTCCAGGATCCCAAAATCCCGGTGTTTTTTTCAATCCCGAAATCCCAGGATTAAAATAACTAATCCCGGGATTTAATTTTTGCCCGAATTATGTTTTGAAACTTGTTTTCATCAAAATTTTCTAACGGTGGTATTCTCAATCGCGAGTTAACCTCGGGTTATCCTCGAATCGGAGGTAACACGCAGATTGGCGAAACATCGTTATTCTCAATTGCGGATCGCGCCAAATCCACGGATTATTCATCCAAAAATTAACCCGCCGATTTTCGGAGGGTAACTCCGCGGTTTTCGATCAGGCGGTCTGTTTGTAAACAAAGA
>BMAV01026108.1:645642-828846 GCA_019973955.1 Trichonephila inaurata madagascariensis | reverse complement strand
ATTTTTTAATTAAATACATGGGATATTTTTTTAAAGGGATTAGTGTAGTATCGTTTGTAAATTAAATTTATTTTTGTTTGGAACAAATTATCTGTCAAACCGATAGGAATGAATAAAAAATATGATTGTAAAATTTTAGATTAAAAAAAAAGGTATATTTTCCTTTTACAAGTTACTTTAAATTTTTATTTAATTTAGCGTTATCACATGCTTCGCTGGATATTTCATGATATTGTAAGAGACTATATAAATATTTTTTAAATTATTGTAATTTTTCAGTCAGATCACTTTCATAAGTAAAGTTTAATTAAGTAAATAAGTGCTTAAGTAAGTAAAATAAATGTTTAAATAAGTAAAGTAAGTTTTTAAGTAAGTAACACTTTCTTATAGCTCTCGCTTTTTGATTTAAAAAGAACAGGGTTTTGATATCTAAAAGGGAAATATATTTATCTTTACGACCTTGTAGCCCTCCCCCGAAGAGTAGATTTGTGCAAACTCTTTTAACGAAATCTCTTCTCAACAAAAGAAACATGCTTGACAAACTTCAAGCCAGTAGCTATAATAGTTCAAAAACTGGTAAACTATCTCTAACGCCCTCGCAGAAATCATTTTCCGTAAAACCCGTTCTTAGAGGGTCTCTGCTCAACAGAGGAAATATGTTTCTTAAATTTCAAAGTCTGTCTTATAGTTCAAAAATGCTGATTTTTAAAAATCCATAACACCCTCGTTTATCCCCTCAACCCCCTAGGATAGTTGATTTTCGCAAAACCTGTTCTTAGCGGATCTGTACTTAGCAAAAGGAGCATGTTTACCAAATTTCAAGTCTAGGTTTAAGAGGTCTGTGAGTCGCTTTTCTCTGTTATATATACAGATTAGCATACTATTTCAGAAGAATTTTTCAATTCCTACTATTAGCTCACAATCTCTCATATTTATTTATTTATTTTTATCTTGATGGAATTTACAATTGTTAATAAAATACATTTTAAAGCGCCCCATTGAGCTGAAATTTAATATACAGATTATTTTGGAACAATACAATAATTTACAAAAATTTTAATTAATAAAATTAATTTGGTTAAAACTAATTATTTAAAAAATTACAAATACACAGCCACGTTTGGCATCAAATTTTGGCGACTTGTGTCAAAATTTTAAAATTTTTCTCACGTTTGCATTCAGTTGAACTGAAATTTTTTATACACGATTGTTTTGGGTAACAATACGATACTTTAATGATAATTAATAAAAAATTAAATCACCACTTAATGTTGTGATTCTGTCCTATGTATAACAATTTATATTAATTGTAACTATTTAATAAAAATAGCTAAAATAAAATTTTTCTTTGTTGATCTAAGTAGGAATTGACTTAAAATTTTTTTTATATTACTTCTTTATTTTTTAATTGTGATATTTTTAATTTATTAATGAAATTGAGTTTTTTAAACCTTATCAGCCTCAAGTCAATCTATGCACTGTAAATTTGTGAATTTAAGGTTTAACTGCTTGAAGTTTTGGGTTTTTTAGTTCACAATTAATTTTTTTCCCCCTTTCAAAGGGCAAAAAGGGGGGGTTTAAAAAAAGGGACTTCGGTCAGGAAAGAAAACCCTTTCCGTTGACCTCCATTTTGCTAAATTTCCCACACCACGCCAACTTAAAAATTTTGAGCTGTAATAGATAACGAGCTCATAAACTCCTTTACACGGTGCATCTTCAGAGGCATCAAGACCAGTGGCATTATGTAAACGCGTTACTCATAGCGGGGGAGGGGCAGCCTATGTTATTTTTGGGGTTTTTGCAACCCCTTTTTAAGATCCGGTTTGGGGGCCAAAATTGAAAAGGGGGGACCTCAGTGGTGAAACGGGGGTTTTAGCCCCCCAAAGTCGGGTTTTTTGGGCCCCCAAAGTTGTATCTTAAAAGGGGATTCAAAACCAAAACCCTTTTAAAATCCTGACCCCCCCCCGCAATGCGAGGTTTGTGAGGGTACTTACAAACGGGGGGCCCCTAATATTCTCCGTTACACACAACTAAAATTTCAAGTTTTTTTGGGGAACAATTTAAAACTATACCTAAAAAGTTTAAATTTAATCCAGTATGTCATAGTGATTATCTTTTACAGATCTTTTTTGAATATGAAATTTGTGATACATAAAAGTACAAAAAAAAAAGCAGAAAAGAAATTTGTATATTCCAAACATTTTGTAATGGATGTGAAAGTGTGGTAAGAGAGAAAGAGAGAAAAGCATAAAAAATTGCTTAAAAGGTTCCCCCCCGTGTGTAACTGCAATTGATAGGTTCAAAACTACCTATAAATTGTTTTTATTGCGCTTTAAACCAATAAAATGCAAATTTACAGCAATAAATGCTCAGCGATACTTCCGCCACTGGAAATAATATCATTCAACAGAGTGAGACTACCAGTAAGAGAAGCAAGAAGTTAATTGGAAATGGATACATCAAATTTTTCATTGCGAACATAATTACTGTTAATTTTCTAAGCAAGACGATCGATGAAATTATTTAAAAAAACCTTTAAAAATTTGAATTTAAGCAAATTCCTTCTTAAATATTGTGCAATTTGAAAACTACAGTTTTCAGTCATACCAATATCAGATATATAAATCAGTTATAATTGTCTTCCACAAGTTTCTTTGTTAAATACTTCAACTTGCTTTTTCAACTCGAAACCATACACAAAAGTCTGCTAAAGCCAACTTGCTCGTTAATTTTGAATTACAATCAGATGTGACGATGTAAAAACTCCAGTGATCAAAAACTATTTAAGGCATGGGCCAACTAAGCCCGGGTCCAGGGCCTCGGAGGGGCCTTGTCTCGCTCTCTATTCGGCCTCATTAAAATCATGATTAGAATAACTTCACTCGTCAAATGTTATTCCTGGACATAATTCTCTGCATTTCGAACTACCATAAAATCCTGCGTATAAAGCGTACCTATACTTTCAAGCTAAATTTTTTAATGTTTAGGTATATTCGCCGTATATAACGCGCACCCCCTCTTTAACGAAGAAATCTGAAATATTAGTATATATTGTTTTATATTTTGAGATAATTTAGTCGAGGTATATTTTCCCAGATTTTTGAAAAAAAAGTATACTTCTAGAGCTACAACTGTTCTTGTTCATAAGGCAAGTCGTTTCTTTTAAATAAACAGTGTTTCGATACACACCCAGAAGTAATTTTTTAATCCCCATCTTTTTTTTTTTTTTTGCTATGTTTTATACTGGCGATAACGGCCCCCTTTAAATTTTTCGATCTTATTTTTGTGTTCAAAATGCGGTTATACGCCGTTTTAAAAAACTGGGTGTGAGGAGTGTTTATTAACGTCGTTTGTAAGCAACACGAGGGGGGTTTTGGCGACCCCCCGCAATTTCAAACCCTTTGGGTCAATTGACGGGGACGATTTTTTAACCTTGGTTGTTTTAAATTTGCATCAGCCCCTCTACAAGTGGATCTTCAGTGGCACAAGGGCTCGATCTCATGCGTGGGTAACTCCCCCCGTATCCGAGGGGGGGGGCCAGGTTCAAAGTGGGCCCCCAAAAGCGCCATACTGTCACCCTTTGTAAAATCCAGCTTGGGGGCCAAAACCTGAGTTTGCAGGGGGGCCAGGGGCTTAGCTACCGCCGTATCAATGAATGGGGCCCCAAACTACAGGGGCCCCAACATGTGTAAATACAGTCCCACTAACAGGGCTTCCATATTTAAAAAAGGGCCCCGAAGGAATTGCGATACAGGGCCCCTTCAAAGCTAGCTACGACAATGAGGGGGGCCCAAATTTTCTCCGTTACGCCACTGATCCACGACACGGAACTCATAACCAGGAATTCTTGGCTACTGCGGACTTAATTTCTGTGGCAAAATAATGCGAACGTTAAGAATAAATTTAAAAAATAACAAAACTCTCTAAATAACAACTTTTTACGTTTACATTGTTTTATAATCGTTAATTACATTATTAAAAAATTATTTACAGAACAATCACATGAAACTAATTTTTGGAAACAATGTATCAAAGTAACCCCTCGCCATTTAAATAAATCACGAAGATATTTTTCGTTTTTATTTAAAAATAAATTCGAATTTTCTAGCTCTACCATGGGAAGGAAGGATGTTAAAATCATTACGCCATCCACAAAAATGACGACAGAATACATTATTCTGATGCATAAATTATGACTTGTAGCAGAATTTTAAGTGCAAACACGTGGGCAGTTGACACAGCTAGTGATAATACCGTCTTGTGTGTTCATGTAAGATTGTTTCTTTTTGAAAAGGCTTTATTTGGTTAATATAAGAAAAATTACTAAAATCTATTATAGAGGGATGATTAACTAGATAATAATAGGCTTATGTCGGCGGTAGAGTTTAGCAGGAAAATTATCCTCTTACAAATAATTTTTCATCTATTTTACATAATGGTTCCTTTAAGCTCTAAATTGTCTGATCTTTTTCTTATCTATCCCTTTTAACATGTATGTTATTTTGAGCTTAAAATGCTAAAAAAAAAGGGGGGGGGATGCTTTTGCCTGTGTTATAATGGAAAATAGAATTCGAGAGAGAGAATTATATACTGTTTCTCTATGTATATATACAGAGAGAGAAAGAGAAAATATTAAAACAAGTTATGGATTTCATGATAAACAGATTGTAATAAGAGTTATAGTTACACGAGCGTGAAAAATTAAATAATTATTACAAAAAAATTTAATTAAAAAAATTTTTTTTTAAACAACATAATTTGGGAAAAAAAAAAAAAAAAGAGCTTTCTTATAAACTAAAAAGGGGCCCGGAATTTTTTTTTTTCTTCCTCCCCCGATTCATATAATTAAAAAACTAAAAAATGTTTTTCTTTTTTAAAAAACAACTACTTTTTAAAAATAAAATATTTTGAAAAAACCTTTTTTAATTAAAATTAAATAAAAAATAAATATATATATATATATATATATATATAAATACGAAAGGTTTTTTGCTTCTGCGATTTAAATAAATTTGTGATATTTTTTTTCTTTGCATACACACAAAGTTTGCATAGTCGAATCATTTCATCTTTTGCGGCCGCGGTGACCTATTGACCATGGTCAGGACCAGGGTATGATGTTTGACCCAGTGCACTGAAGCCCCCGTGTAGAAGCGCTGTTGCATGTTAAAATCTTGGCTTAAAGTGCACTGGTTGTGGGTGTGGAAGGGAGGGAGTGCCAACCAAAATGACTCCCCTCATTTGAATATGGGTTTAAAAAACGGGGTTGTCAATACCTCGGTTGATTTAAGGGGGGACGTAACTTGTGACGGGGCTTAATCGTGTTTTTATACTAACCCCTTGGGGAATTTTTGGGGCCAGCATTGGGGTTTTTTCCGAATTCTCTCAAGAAAAACCATGTTTGATTTGTTAGTAGATGTATAGTGGAGGTTTAGTAATCGGAGGAAGGAGGGGGAAAGGAAGTGAGATGCTGAACGCCGTGAGCTGATGGTAAGTTTAAACAAAAGATATAGAACGGGGTTTAGCAGTCAAAAAAAAAAGAAAGATTGGGTTTAGAGTTCTTTGTTTTTTGGTTAAGCGGGGTGAATTCCAGGCGCTTATTCACATAAGATGGAGGTTTGCATTATATCACTCCTAATTTCCTTTCTAACGAAAGACTGTATTTGAATTAATAATAATAAATTAGTTTGATTATGGCTAGCTTGGGTGATCAATTCGTACCTCCCACAAATCTAGATCGCGTAGATGAAGAGATGGTACCCCCAGGTAGGGGGGTATCATAAACTTGCGGGTGGCGTTGTCGAGTTGTCGTTTGCAACCCTGACGCCACTAAAGGTGTAAAAAGGCTGGTGGTCGTTGAGCCTGTTGAAACTAAAAGCCTTTATGTTGGCATGGGGTGGTAGTTAGGAGAAAGGGTGCCAGCTTGGTTTAAAAGTACAAGGTTATTCACCAATAGCCCTCGTCTGGCTTTACAGTTTTACGTTAACTTCCGCCGGCGTATATATACATCTCGCTCAACCGGTGTGTTAAATGCGCTGGACGTATATATACGTCATTTCGAAATGCGATCCTTACCTTTGCGCTGCTATCAGTTAAAGTATTTCGAAGGTTTGGTATGCAATAAAATGACCTTGACAATGTTTTTGAAGGATTTACTTATTTCAGAGCAAAATTTGCCAATTTATGCCTTTACTTTTCCCCCTAATACATCGCATATCACCTATGTGAGAAACAGTGCCACTGGGAAGCGACTCGCGTAATTTTTATTCGGCAATAAAGGGGTTAATAAACATTCACTCACTCACTTGTCTTATGTTTCCGTAAAGAATTTTTTTTTTTATTCAAATTTAAACAAGTCTGAATATGACATTTTTATTGCATATATCCGGCGAAATTTATTTTACACGCATTGACTATTTAATTCACTCAAAATATGATTAAATTCCATGCTGTGTTGTCAGCACAGTAGCACACACAAGGGGGGTCCTGGGGTCCGGACCCCCAAAGCCCTTGATATTTTTTGCAATTGATTATAATTCTAAGTATATAGTACGTAAAATTTAATTAAGTATTTGTTATTAATGATTAATTTTATTAATTAATGCTAATTATTTATTCAATAATTAGTTTTTTACTGTGTTTTGTTCCCGAAAATCGACAAAATCAAAAGGAGCATGATACAAGAATAGTGAACTTTCGACCCCGGAACCCCCCCTTGAAAAATTCCTGTGTGCGCTACTGTGTCAGCATCATTATTATTTTTTATCGGTACTATATTTCTATATATATATATATATATATATATAAAGAAAAATGATTCAATTCTCTCTCTCTATATATATTAAAAAATATTTTCTAAAATGGCAAGAAACCCCAAAATTATTCCATTCCAAAAATAAACTTTATCTCATCAATCTTTTCTCTATTTATTCTTACTCAGCTCCCTCCCCCGTAACAGCTCTACTTCAGTAAATGCCGCTATAGGAGCGCTGAGTAAAGAAAATTCAGTGATCGGTCCGATATATATCCAGATGGTTTAGGGTTTCATTTCTATGTCCGCCCTACCATCTCTATCGCCGAACTCCCCAAAGGCTCAAAGACAACGATAAAAATCCAACTCTGCTTAAAACTTTTTAGTAAAAAAAAGATTTTTTTTTTAAAAAAAACAGCCTCTTTCCATTGATGACACATTAAAAACACGTTTAATACCATCAGGAATTGAAAGTGATTATCTTTTCCGAAAGACCACGGAAAAAGTGCGGGGAGGGGAAGTGGAAGGGGAAGGTTGCTTCGGATGAGGGAACACTTTTAAAGCTTATGAAGGGGAAAGTGCAGAGCCGCCATTGCATTTTAGAAGGGTGTGTTCGTATAAAAATGAAAGGGGAGCTGAAGGGGAAGGGCGAAAGAGAGGGGAGAGATAATCCCGGTCTTTTCCGAATTTATCCGAGGATTATCGAAATGGAATGCCTACTGATTTTTTATTGTGGATATGCTTGTTTAACCTAAAGCGACTTCCGGTTTTTATATTGTTTTTCCGCTTTAAGTTTGTTGGATAAGAATGTGAAAAGTCCAGAATTGGATTTTAATTTAATTTTATAGTATTAAATGGCAATCACACATATATACATCGTATCTTTTAATTTTGATTATGAACTTTTACTCATCGCATTTACTTATTTCAATCTAAGTCAGATTAATACATCTCAACCCGACCTTGTCATTCTAACTTCAGAACAACATTTGGACTTGTAAATTTCCATAATGATAGTCATTGTATTGTGAACAGAATAAGGACTTGTGAGAACCCAGTACAGGTTTATCCATTGGACGCTTGGGGCGGGCACCCAGGGCCAAGGGCCCAGATAAGCTGAACTTAACCGGATACAAGAGCCCCTACAATGCCAAGTAGGCCCTTAGATCTTTTAGGCCCGGGGCCTGAAATGAGCTTGAAGAGGTTCACCCACGTGATGGGTTCAAAAAAATTTTTAAAAATTTTTCTTCATAAATTGCTTTCTTAACATGTCTAGAATACGGTGGTAAAGTGATTTTTTTTTAAAATTCGAAGTCGTTATAAAGAAGCAAGTGTTAAAAGAGCAGCTGTTCGGCGCGCTTTGTTTTATCTTTGTTTTAATCGGACTTGAAACTTAAAACGCGTTTTTCTCAAAGCTGTGTTTTTCAAACTTTCCTCCGTTATATCTCAAGAACGGTTTGACCGAATAACTTCAAATTTATAGGGTAGACTCAGCACAAATATACGCACCAAATGAACTGCGACCATTCTAAAATTCAAAATATTTCTATTTTTTTTTATAACAAAAACATAGCAAAACCCCATGAAACTCGAAACTTTTTCTTCAGAACTCTAATAAAAATCCGATTTTTGATATTTTCAATTGAGTATAGTTCATTCGGTGGATTTAAGCTTATAGATTAAAATGCCGATAATTTTTTATTTTTATTTCAGATAAGCCAATCAACCGAAATCGTGGAGAAAGTGAGCGTCTATTTTTTCGAGGCGGATGTGTTTAGAGCGCTATAACTCACACGTTCTACTGGATACTTTTGTGTGGTTTAAAAGTTATATACATTCTCTTAAGATACATATAAATAAATGATAAAAAACGTAAAGTTCTATCATTTTACTGGTTATAAAAAAAAATTTCCTAAAAATTCTTAAGAAACAGGCCGTCACCCCCTTAAACCGGCACTGCTCGAACCTATTGTATATCAATTACAAAATGGACCATACCATCGGATTGTCATTCTATAACTGAAGTATATAATTATGTAAAAATATAAAACTGTTTAATATAAAAGAGAGCAAAAAAAAAAAAAAAAAAAATTTTCCTTCCTTATGTGACTTTGGGAAGAAAAAAAAGTCTTCCGCATCATCGGGCACATCTTTTTCTTTTGATTACCATCAAATAAATAACATCAATTATTTCAGATGTTCCATCAAGGGATTAGAAGTAAAAAATGTTGATATTAAAGCTCTTGGAATTATTTTTTTATAAAAAATGTTTGTGTGGAATTTCAAGCACAGATAAATAAATAAAACCTAATAACACAATGGCTTTTGTAACATTTCAAGTAATATGGATTCTTCATTTACAAATTATACTGTGATTAAAAAATAAGTATATTTAAAATCAACTTTCTAAAATTATTTAGTAATCATTGATAGCAGTGTTTTCAATGAATTTGTGTGTGAGCCGTATTCCCCTCCCTCCCTTTCAATCCAAACAGTCCTTTTTTTTCAATAACTTTTAACATTTTATAAATTTATATTTTAACCAAACGAAAAAAAAGTGATTCTTTATTAACATAACACTCAAAAGTAATACGAGGGGTATCAGCGACAAACCCAAATTTTTAACAAAAATCCAAGGAAACGGCCTTAGAGTTCGAGTCTCCAAACTTCCATACAATGTAAACGTGAAAATTTAGAACCTCAACAGATATAATGTTCATCAAATCCGCAACACGACAAATCTTTTTACGACCCCGAACTAACTTTTTTTGGGCTAAAAAGTCAACTAGAGTTTCCCTGACCTTTTACCATGGCTCCCGGTGCACAAAAAAAGTAGAGAACCATGAGTTTTTCTTTAAATAAATATTATCTTTACAATAAACAAAAAATTATTTTTCATGCACTCCAACTGAGAATTGGAATTCTATAAAATACAAATTTTTTTATATGAACTGAAAAATGTGGCCGCGATAGCCTAATTCTGATGGTTACGGATTCGTGGCCGGCGGGTTATAAGTTCGAGCCCTAATGCTACTGAAGACCCGCGGTGTAGTGGGGCTGATGCTCTTTAAATCTGTCGAGGGTCAAAGTCCTCCTTTATGTGTGGTGAGGAAGTTTGGAAAGTCGGATGTCCTCCTCGTCACTTCACCATGGTTCAAAATTAAGAGGTCTGTCATCAACAGACTTCTTGTTACTTTATATAGTGCAAAGTTGATAAACATTCACTCACGTCTTACACAAGGTCTGTAGCCCCGGGATTCCGAAATCCCGGCTTTAATTTTTATCTGAATTATATTTATAAACACTTTTTTTACTCATCAAAATTTTCTAAATATTTAACTTTCAGAAAATTTATATATATTTTTAAAGAAATATTTAGTTAGAATTTTTTGTGTGCAGTTATGTGCTATAAACTCAAACTCAATGGCGTAACAGCCCATGAGGACCAGGACCTACTGTGCCCATCCATACATGACCATTGGGCGCTGAGGTGCATGAGCAAATTTCCCGATCAGGTGGTCTGTCTGAAGCGAGACCCCCAGTGTTGAAGTCCCCAAGCAAGCTTGGTACTCATTTATCGACGTTCTGCATCAGTGCCTTAAGTAAAGAATTATATATCAACTCTCATTTTTCATATGGGAGAACTTCGCGCAGATCTAAGTGGTTCATTGCAATACTTCCACAATGGTATAAGCCGGGGGGTGTCCAACCCGCGGCCCGCCTTGAATAATTTTGCGGCCGGCGAGATTTTTTACAACTTTACAAAATTCGACAATTTTGTACAATATTTTTTGTTTAAAGAGTTTTTTTTAAAATTTTTTGTAAAAATAAATCCCATGCTATTATTTGATCACGTTGCTTCTGTTCCTGCGAATCTCTTTTTTTTTTCTAAATCGAAATTTATCAAACATAAATCGTGCTCAAACTTAACGCACGAAAATCTGCAACATCAATTACGATACGCAAATGCACATGCATTGAGATCTACTTGCAAAAACTAAGGAAAAGAGTTGAGAAACAGATATCTCACTAATTAAATAAATTAAACGTTATTTAATCATTGCATTATTACTATCTATTATACTATCTATGTTTGTATACATGAAAAACAATGAAAACAATAATAATGTATCAGTCTGTTTTAAATTTTCACTCCAACAAATGTTTGTAATGGATCCAAATCTAATATAAAGATATACATTTTTATATGCGGCTCGCGGGATTGTAAGGTTTTTCCGAGTGAGTGAGTGAATATTAACGTCGCACTGTTCAGCTACACGAGGCCTTTTGGTGACGGACCACGTAGTTTTGAGCCATGGTCAAGCGACGTGGACAACACTTGGCACGCCCTCTCCTAACTACCACACCACACCAAGGGAGGACGTTTCAGCTCTCGACAGATTTAACGTGCATCGCTGCCCTACACGGCGGGTCTTTAGTGGTACTGTGCTCGAACTCGTGACAAAGCCAGCCACGATCCGATACCTATACCACTCGACTACCGCGGCCCCAAATTTATTCCGAAGTGGCCCGCGAGGTCATTTGGGTTGGTCACCCTGGTATAAGCAACGTCTCAGGAACAGATTTTGTCACAGTTCCTTCTTCAATTAAATGTCGTAAATTAACAGTGGACCAGCTTGAAAGACTTGACGCTTTAAATCGTATTGCATTACTTACTACTAATGCAACTGGATCTTCTATTTCAAACGAGGTAACATTCGAAATTGATTCACGTTCTGATTCGATAACGGAATCAATTTGTACACAAAATCCTTTAAGTGTAGCAGAGGAACTAAATAAAGTTATCAAAGAGGGATATGCACCAATACAGCCTATTAGATTTGAGACACTGTCATCCAAAAATTCAAAAAGAAAAGGGGGGGGGAGACGTGGTGACTGGAAAAAGAGATACTCCTGTTTAATGATGGTAAAGCCTCCCATTGTAGAGACTGAACGAGATACTTTCTTCAGCAGGACAATTTGTAACAAAAACTATAAGAATCCGTTTAAATGACGAAACGCTGGACGAGCAGTGTTTTTTAAAATTTATTTATTGAAACACAAGAAAGGAAGAAATGTTTTTTTAGTGTCATTATGTACTATTTTTATTTGTTTTTCTAGGATGAATAACGTTTTGTTTGGTTTGTTTCAATAAATAATAATGTTAAACCAATTTTTTTTTAAACTATGCTTTCAGTTTTATTGCGTAATTTAAATTATATATGGTAAAGTATTAAATCAGTAAGTAATTTTCATAAATGGTTCAATCCTAATTCCGAGATTTGGATAATGTAATGCCGGGATTGAAAAGATAACACGAGATTGCAAACCCTAGTCTTACATAAGATTTCTCTCCTCATCAGTAGTGCACGCAGGAATTTTTCAAAGGGTCTAGGTTGAAAGTCCACCATTCTTGTATCATGCTCCTTTTGATTTTGTCTATTTTCGGGAACAAAAATCAGTCAAAAACTAACTATTGAATAAATAATTAGCATTAATTAATAAAATCAATCATTAATAACAAATACTTAATTAAATTTTACGTACTATATACTTAAAATTATAATCAATCGGGGAAAAAAATCGAGGGCTTTGGAAAGGGGGGTCCGAATCCCTAGGACGCCCCCTTGTGTGTGCCACTGCTCCTCATCCTTCACAAGCTATACACACAATTAAAATATTTTATTAAGTGTCTCATTTAAATTTTTATAAATAAAACTAGTTAAATATAAAGTTTTGACTGAGTAAATTTTAATTGGGTGATTATTATACCTTCTCATACATAACTCTAAGTTAAATATGTATTTTCATATGTAAATAATGAAAAATGTTGTGCATTTTTCTGTGTTTCTATTTTCTCATTTAAAATAAATAAGTTTTTATTCGTGATCTCATTTATTATAACAATGCTATTAAAATTTCTGAAGAATGATTATGCTTTATGCTTTTCCCTTTTTGTTATCTTTCAAATTTATTATTCCAAACCTTTATTATTTAAAAAATGAAAGCGCAAAGAAATAAATTGCGATAAATAAATAAATTAAAATTAATGAAACATCCCATTTAAACTAGTCATAACCAGAAATGTAATAAACGATTTACATATTTCATTGCTCACACGATATGATTCTCCCTTTTCTGAGTAAATATCGTAAAATTAATTCGAGATATAAAATATTCGCGAGGGAAATAAAACGAAAAATATATAAAAAAAGAAAACTCTTTGAAGGATAACAATTCATTTGTTATTCATTCACATAATGCTTCAGGGAATTACAGGAATTTCTTATTATTTAAGATATTTTTTTTTTTTAAGAGGAATGATTAAATATTTTAGTATGTTTTTTTCTTAAAAATTAGATTGTCAAATTTTTGCTTAATGAAACGTTTTTATTAATAGTGATATTTTTGGAGGAAAAAAATAGTGAAAGAGAAATTAAAATTTTTTAATTTCGCTTTTTAAGTAGCGCGTGTGTGAGGATTATTTTCTAGATTTTTTTTACTTTAAAAAATTCTTTAAGAATATTTTTTGTGATGCTCTTAAAATTTTTAATATCTTATACATTTTATATTAACCTGTTTTATTTAAGGATGCTTTACGATTAATAGGATTTATTAATTTAAGAGCTTTTTACTTTTCTGCCTTTAAACTTGCTCTTTTTTTTCCCCCAAAAGCTTAGAAAATTATTGAATTACATAAAAGTGAAATTTGGCATTTTTTTTGGTTAAATGTTAAAGACAACTTAAAAAGAAAACATTACTGTCTAAATTAGTAAAATCTTTAAATTAATTATAAATTTCTGGAAACATCAAATTTTTAAAAGAAAACACTAATAATTTTAAAGATAGAATTTTTTTAGAATAATGTTGCTTCGACTTATAAGTGCTTTCATAGTAATAATATATTTGCGACATAAACCTTTGTTATAAATGAATTTTTTTTTTCCAAATACCTTCGAAGTTACTTTCAGATGTAAAACACTATGTAATTGATTATTTAATTTATGTTTATTTCATTTACGGGGACAATAGGAACACACAATATTTAATAACCCCTTCTAATATTCGTATTTGTCAACATAATTTTTTAAATTACAGTCAAATTTTGTAGCGTTTAAATTGTACAAAACTTGAGAAATAAATCTAAATTTTGTAAATATTTCCTCATGTAATTAAATATTCTAAAATGGAACACGAATAAAATTTGTTAAAAATAAATGAAGATGTTGTGTAACTATTCTAAGATTAAATGAAAAGAACTTGTAAACTTATTTTAAAAGTCTTGCATAAGTTTGCAGCGTTAGAAAGATAATTATAAAATAAGAGCTACTAAACATATACTTTTTTAAAAAGCACAATTTGGTTTAAGTTCAAAGGCGCTAAATCCACCAAGATTTTCAGCTTCTAGAAAAATTGACCTCTCTTTCCTACCCCCCTGCACAAAAATACCAAAAACATCTGTCTTTGTTCTGTGTGTGTATTCTTCAGGATCTAATCGCTTCTCAAGTTTCTTATTGCTTTTTCTTTCGTAATAAGCAGTGGCAACACAATTATGAGCATTGCGGAATTTTTTTTTTCTATCTATTATACTTCAGATTTTTTTTTCTCCAAGAAAAGTAACATGCAAAAAAAAAATTTTTTTTTCATTCCGTACCTACTTTTGTAATATTTCTTTTGACGATATTTAAACGAAATGTTCAGATATGTAATAACAACCTTATTTTAAAGTAACTGGAGTTGAAAATAATGCTCTGGTACTACTGATAAGCTTCATTTTCAATATCCATTTGATTGCAGTTATGTTCCTTAAAAAGTACACTTATTAATTACGTCGGATGCAATAAGTAATAATAGACACTTTGAGATTTCATGATATTAAATATTCACCTTGTTATTCTGGATTCGCATAGTTACGAGTGAGTGGACATTAACGTCGCTCTGCTCAGCTACACGAGGGCTTTTGTCGACGGACCACGCAGTCTTTGAACCATGGTCTAGTAGACGAGGATAGTGAGCTGGCACCGTCCTCTCCTAACTACCACACCACACCAACGGGAGAGCGTTTAAGCTCTCTACAGATTTATTATGCATCGCTTCCTTACACAGCGGGTCTTTAGTGGTACTGGGCTCGAAGAGACAAGCCAGCCACGATCCGATACCTTGACCACTAGGCTACCGCGGCCCTACGCATAGTTACAAACATGAATCACTTGTGATATTTCGCGTTTTCTTTCTTTTTTTAAAGATCTAAACTACTTGCGGTTCTGATATATGTAAACAGGCTCTGATTATAACTAACGTCATTCTAGATTTACTGGATGGCTATTGACGACAACGACGTATCACCTAATTTTGAGTCATGATCAAGTGATGAGGACAACATCTGACCTGAATCTTAATATTCATATTTTTACACTACGAACGAGAGGAACTGGAGGCTTAAATTCATTTAAGGTGCAGAAGAAAGTATGTATTACATCACATATAGAGGATTTATGTATATCTTTGACAGCAACCCCTTATGAATTTGACTGTACTTTTGATGGAATCGGGCTCGAACCTAGAAAATGGCTAATATGAAGATGCGGTTTAAACCACTATTCTACCACGGTTGCAATATGCGAGGGTGGAATTCACATTACAAGAAAAAACTTTTTTCTTTCAAAATTAAAAACAGGCACACAAAAATGTATTAATCTTTGAAAAATTTTCGTTTCTTAAAATTGTGGATCAGTGCCGTACACAGACTACTTTGATCGGGGGGAGGGATATATTTAAAATGAAAGCGTCGAGTCAAGGACGTCTTAAGACTTCTTAAGGGCCCTGGGTCCCTACACAATGTCCCCCATGAACCTTAAAAGTAGACAATACATTGTATACGTTGTCAAATACTCGTACAGACAATAACCCGAAACGAAAAAATGCGCATGACTTACAATCGCACAAACCACCCCGACCGACTGCCGTCTTTTGACTGAATGAATAATGAGGGTGTATGTCAGTAGGCCTAGACCTGTAAAAGGACAAAGGTCACCACGTGTAGCCAATTGAGATGTCCGAAATCCCCAATTTTTCGGAGAATACAATCGGAAATAAGGTTTGACCTTTGAAATTATTCGAATTATGATTTTATTAAGGCTGAGTCGAGAACGAGACGAGGCCCCCATGAGGCCGAGGATCTGGGCCCAGGTCCAGTTGGCGCTTGCCTTAAGACGTCCCTGCGTCGAGGTATAATCTTTACGTTAAAAATTAAAAATCCCTTGAGAGGGAGGAGTTTGAACCCCCAACTACACGGTTGTGGACGTCACTGTTATAGATCCTTTTCATGTCGTTCGTAACCAGTGAGGCATACAAGAATTTTTCAAGGGGAGTGATTGAAGGTCAGAAGTCCATCTCATCCTAGTATCACCCCCAGTACTCCACCCAACATATTCTTTTGATTTTGTTGATTGCCAGGAACAAAAAAACAGTGAAAAGTAAGTTATTGAATAAATAATTAGCATTAATTGATAACAAATATCTCATTAAATTTTACGTACTACATAGATAGGATTATAATCAATCGAAAAAAAATCAAAGTCTATGGGGGTTTCTGTCCCGTGGACCCCTTTGTGCGCACTATTGTCCTAACTGTTGACAGTTTACACACGACACATAAATGAGCAATTATCCTGTAGATAACGTTATTCCTCCCTTCATCACGTCTGCGACTTGATTGATGGTCTGTTAACATAGTCCTCAGACACACCATAAGGGCTATTGCCGAAGGACTTCCATAATTTTGACACAAGGTCAAATGACCAGGACGACAACTAAGTTGGTACCCTAGAATCCAAATAACATCTGTGGCATCCTGGGAGGTACATAGAGTGACAGTTTTATAGCTCTGAGGGTTTTCATTATTATTTACATAATATGAAAGATCTCTAGATAAATAAATACCTTGTCTAAAAACTCACCCCAACTGGTTTGAACTATGTCGAGGAGGGGGAAAAAAGAAAAAGTTGGAAGTTTATGTCTATACAAAAACAACTAGATTACCTCAGCTTCAAAGAAAACCTTATATTCAAAATAAGAGAGCATGAAGTCGAGCCAGAAACGCTTTGTCTGATTTGGGTCGTGAGAAACACAATACACAAGTTAAAAATTGAATATCCCAGCGTGTGAAATCAGTCTTTATTTAGACACTACTTGCTCTTTGTCAATATTCAAAAGATGTGAATTTGTTTTCTTTTCCCTTTAATCTTGATGCATATTTTACTACAAATCGCGATTTTCAGAGAAAAAAAAAAAAAGATAGAAAATGCCATCCATATTTTTGCTCCAAAATTTTTTCCTGCTTCCGCATATTTTTTAACTTGTTCAGTGTTTTTCGTCTTCCCTCTTTTCAGGAGAATATATGCATTGCGATTGATGGATTAGCATAACCTGGTATTACGACAGAGTTGCCGAGTTTTTCGAAATGAGGTAATCGACAACGAAAGAGGATTCGATATGATTGATGATTTGAAATATGATAAAATAATAGTTGTGAAATCATTTAAATCAGCATCAATTTAAACGACCAAGATACTTGTGTTGAAAGATTGAAAGATCAAAAGTATAGCGATCGAAAGTAGTTGGAATGTTGGTGGTGTATTTCGTACGTTGGATCCTCAAATGGTATGCGAATTTGGCTGGAATTTTTCGGCGCAAAAACCAATTGAGGCTATGTTGCCGAGACATTTGTCTAAAATAAGCTTAAAAATATAGAATGCTAGCTAAAAACAAAATATAAATGTAGAAAGTTAAATATTTAATGTTGTATAAAATACAATTTTTAATAAAAAAATCAAATAAGGGATGAATGAGCGGGGTTTATTAACGTCGCACTGTAAAGCAACACGAGGGCTATTGGCAGAATGCCCAAGAGAACCGAGCTCACTGAAAGGGGGCTACAAACCGATCCCCCGGGCTATTGGTGACGGACCTCTTAATTTTGAACCATGGTCAAGTGAGAATGATAACACCTGAGTTGGCACCCCCTCTCCAAACTTCCGCACCAAGCCAAAGGGAGTGCTTTGAGCCTTGACAGATTTATAACGTGAATCAGCCCTTCTCTACGGCGGGTCTTCAGTGGCACAAGGCTCAAATTCATGACCCTTTTCCACGAGTTCGTGACCATGACCACTAGACTACCGAGGCCACTGATTGTTTGATTATAAACGTCGCGATATTAACGACATATGTTAACGTGACACGTCGGCAGTTGGTGAGGTGCTTCGTAATTTTGAACCATGGTCAAGTGATGGGGAGGACATATAAACTGGCATCCCATACCCCAGTACTGTGAGGATTTTGAGTTTCTATGCAAGGCAGGTCTTTTGTGGCACTAGGATTCGAACCTTGGTGCCACAATATGAGCCCCATCTCCAGACTACCACACCCCACCTACCGAAGGATTTTGAGCCACGATAGATTTAACGTAAATTAGCTGCTCTACACGACGGGTCTTCAATGGTCCTAGGGCTCGAACACCTCACACGCCAGCCACGAACTCGTAGCCATTACCACCACTAGGTTACACGGTGACATCAAATAAGGGGATTTGTGTGGAAGGTGTCAAGTAAAGGTCATCTTTGTCACATATATGGTTTGAAATTTCGAATTTTCATCCTTAGCTTTTAACTCAGCTATGGTTAATTTTTAAACAAATAACCATCTCCCCCAATTATTCAAACAAAAAACAACAATTATAATTAAAACGCGTTTGTAATAGTTTAATAACCAGTTAATACGTAAAAAAGTTCACGATTACAAGCGTATATAATGCATATGCAATGCCTTGATACCGAACTAAAAGTTAGTTAATAGTTTATTAATGTCGTATCGTTTAAATTCTCAATCTTAATTCAGTAGATATAGCATTAGTATAGTATATTAAATAGATCTGGTAGATATAGTAGTACAGATTTTTGTGTGTGATACAGTAGTATTTAACCTTTTTTTTAAATAAAATATTTCATTTCTCTTTAACAGAAGGCATCGATAATTATTAATCGACGTATTAACAGCTCTGCAACTTGCAAATTAGTGATCAGTCGTTAACAGAAAATATAATTGCAAATTACAAAACAAAACAAAATAGTATTGAAAATATTCACCAGATGTGCAATGAATCATCTAATATATGTTTAAAAACTTTTTTAGGAAAAAAAAACTTCATTTTTGGAATGAATCATATACACATTAATCCTGACTTCCAAAAGTAAGTTAGAGATGTTGATTGATTGAATATTAAGGTCGCACTGTTTAACTACACGAGGGCTTTTGGCGACGGACCACGTAATTTTCAACCATAGTCAAGTGACGTGGACGACACCTGAGCTGGCACCCCCTCTCCTAACTACCACATCATACCAACGGGAGGACGTTTCAGCCCTCGACAGATTTAACGTGCATCGCTGCCCTACACGGCGGGTCTTTAGTGGTACGGGACTCAAACTCGTGACCAGGCAAGCCGCGATCCGATACCCATACCACTCGGCTACCGCGGCCACAAAGTTAGAGATGTTAAAAAAAGTTTTATTCAGTGATTATTTTTTCCCCCTTCAGATTTCTTATTGAATCAGAGATATAAAAATAAATAAAGAAATAAAGAAAAGCAACTAGTATCTGTTAGTTGTGTTATATCTGATTCTTGTGCAGAAGAATTTTATCAATATTTGTTACAAATTGTTACAGATCCAAACGAAAGATAATGATAATTTAGTAAACACTTTTTTCTTATTTTGATATTTAACTTTTACCAATTTTAGTTCAGACAATCAATTCAATCAATCACATTTTACATTTATCTTTGAAAACAAACAAACAAACAAACAATAGAAATATATTATAATGTGTTTTCGTTTCTTACTTGAAAATCAAAATCAACAGTAAATAATCTAATTCTATACGAATGGAAATTGAAAAATTGCTCTTTTATTAAGTTAAAAATGCTTTAGTTTGCCATAATAATTTCTAATATAATTAAGGCTTAAAAAAAGCTTTAAAAAGATAAAAAAAAGTTGAAACTAAACCTTTGTATCATTATTTTTACTACTTTTTTTATACCAAAGTATCGTTAAAAAATTAAAATATTAAATTAATTAATTAATGCATTCTTATAAATCGGGATATATATTTATATACTTAAAATAGCAACACATGGACCTCAAATACTTCATACTATTACTATAGCAACATGATCCTACTTGTACTACCATTCGCGCGCGCGCGCGCGTTTAATTTCAAATCACCTTTATCGCGGACCGTCCCAAGGCGCGCCGGAACTAACACCGGTCAAATAACACTGACCGCCTATAAACAAAAACACACACCCGTTTTCATACCACACGCCCGTCTATTTCATAAATAAGTTCTTCAAATCGGTCACGGCTTACTAGATTAAAATTCGTCTTGATTAAAGCACATTTTATTTCTAGCTTCTTTAAAATTAGATGAATACGGTCACATGTGTTAATTATGCGTGTGAACTTCGAGTACAATTTTTTTAAATGGTTGTAGAGAAATTTTCTGTAAACATGAGATGTGCTAGTCAATACCCTTTAGGGGGTAGGAAGCAACAAAGGAGTGTCCCTTGGGGGTCGGTCAACCCCTTGCCACCCCCCATCGTGTGGTCGTTTTAGAAAGGGTGTAAGATGAATGCTCTGAAGTAAGTCCCTTTGCGTCTTTCAAATCTGGACTCACAACAATGGTTTGAAAAGTGGTAATTCATGCCTTTCAGAAGGGTTTTGTCAAAAAAGATTGAAAGGAGATTTTTACACTAAAGGCACTTAGAATTGGTACGAAGGCTATTGCCTTTTTTTAACGGTTTAAACCTCGGACTTTACAGATGTACAAACCAAAACAAGATATAAAAGTCAGCTTGTAAATATATGGATTTTTTAGCTGTTTTTTTAAAAATAATTATCGATATTGTGATAAAAAAATGTGAATTAAAAAAATACTAAGGAAATCCATTAAAGTGATCTTTATACTAAGTAGATTCAAAGGAAAAATTCACAGAAAATGTTATTGTTGTTCAGGGCATTGGCGTACACAGACCTCTTATGGTGAGGGGGTTACATTCTAAAAATTGCGCAGACGAAAGTGTCTATGGTAGAAATTAAAAATTTAGTCTCTATCGTAAAAAGTTAAATATTTGTTGGCCTATGAGTAGGGGTTAACTCCCCCCTCCTTGTGTACGCCACTGGTTAAAAGAAATTTTAACATCTTTCACACTGGGGGTTAAAGGGAAATTTTAATACTCGCCACTTGAGTAATTTAATCTTTTTTTAAATTCTTCACGATGAGTTTCAAAATAATCTACGCCAATTTCTTCTAATGAATTGCTATATATTTTTTTAGAACATTTTTAGAAGGGGTTGGAGGAGAATGACGATAAAATTACAACATAACATAAAATGGAAGTTTTAGATTTATTTGAATAAAGGCCATTGGTGTAGTTAGGCCTAAGTGGGCCTTATTTCAAAATCCTTGCACCTCTTTTTTGGAAAATAAATAAAAATGATCGGATTAATAAAACTTATTTGAAAGTGTCAATATATTACTCATGTTGAGGCTCCTGTAGCTTGGGGGCTTCATACCATTCATATAGTGGTAGCTCTCTACTCCGTATAAAAAGCCTATACCTTTGAAAAACAAATTTTTTTTATGGCAGGCAGTTGCGTGAAATTCAACAAATTTTTTTTTAAAAAAAAGTTAAAATTTTAAATAATGTCACTGTAAACTACTAACTGCAATTAAAAAGAAATAAAAAAAAAAAGAGCTAGTAGTTAATTATCAAAACTTTTTCATAATTTGAAGAACCATTCAACCGTATCTTCAAGTAAGGCAACCTATCTTTTTTTTAATTGATAATTAGTGACCTACCATTGACACAAATTTGCTTTGCAGTATCTTTCTCGTTAAAGAAATAACAAGTATGACAAAACTGAATTTAAAGTTAATTATTTTTATTACAAGCAGATTCTTAATTACGCTTTGGTAAAGGTAGTTATTGTGTACCTTTTTAATTTCATAAATTGAGTGTTAATCAGAAAGGAAAATAATTACGTCATCGAATTTTATTTTTAATTGTATCAATTTAAAGTTATACAAATTAATGGTTTAAAAAATTATTCTTTTATTTCTTAATTACAAAATTATAGAATTCCCCCAAATATTGCTTTGGTAACATTTGTCTCTCTCTCTTTTATTTAGATTCGTATATTTGCTATGCAATGCGAATTGTACCTTTATTTATTCTTTTTCTAACTGTACATAAGAAAAAAAAATTAACTTAGATACTTAAGATATATAAGAATCACTTTATATAATTACTCTTTAAAAAAAAATCCAAGTATTTCTATTATTTTTTAAAAAGTTTTTTTGTATTTAGTGAAAGAAACACAGAAATTTAATAGGTGATAAGGCACCGTTCTTCGCGCATTACAATGTGAATGAGTAGTCTGTAGAACTTTTACAATCAATCGTGGATAAGTCATTGGTCTTAGAGGTCGACATCAAAGGATAGAAAAGAACTCGGGGGAATGTGTTTATCTACATAGTTTGTTATTGTGAGGCGATATTCGATAAAGTATTGGTTAGTTTTCACTGTGGGAGGTATGTGCAAAGTTTCAACCTTTTCGCAGATTGATTGTTATCCTGTCCAAACTGGTATGTAAACAGAAGTCTATCTTAAATTCGAAACTCCAAATTGAAGATAGCATATCAATACTACATGAAACAATAAAGATTTATATTCTCGGTCTAGAATTTTAATGGAATACTTAAGAAAAATTATATTTTCATATTATTTTTGAAAGATAATTGTAAAATCAAATAAATATTTATCTAGTTTTATTTTTCGCGACCATGTGTGTGGAAATACCACAATAAGGATTACAACAACTTATTGTTAAGGAAAAAAAAGTATAGAATAGCAATCTAGTTTATGTTCATAATGTTTTATTCATATGCAGTTATTTTTCATCTTATTTACTTTTGTACGTAGTAATTCCAGGTTATATTTTTGCATGCAATGATACATATTTACAGAAAAACAAATTAATGTGTGTGTGTGTGTCTGTAAATTTATTAAATTGAATTTTGAACAATTTCCTTCCTTCTCTTTCTTAAGAATTTTATTTTCAAAAATGAAGAGGAAACGGATTCAAATTACTACTAACTGTTTGGTTTAAAAATATAATAAATGAATTTGAGTTGATAAAAAAAACTGCATGCTTAAGAAAGTCTGCTGTTAAGCAAGTTCTGTTTTTTTGTACTACGAGTTATTCTCATAGTACAAAAAAACAAAACTGCAAAAAAAAAAAGTGTCAAACACAATTCTTTCTACTAACGATTATCAGTTACTTTATAAAAATTTCGATTTCCTAGAATTACATCTAAATTGCAAAACTAAAATTACAATACTAAAATAATATTCATGTATACAGTATCATTTATAACTGCCCATACATTGTAAAATTACAAAGCGTTTTTGAAAAAATTATTTATTAGAATTATGTTATCGACAATGTTCTGAAAAGTTTATTGGAAAAATATTCCGAATTATATTACAAATTGACAGTATTATAAAGTTAAAACAAATAATTTTTAATCATAGATCATTAATTATTAGTTTCAACAATGAAATTGGATTAAACAATATATTTTGTTAGAATTTTAAAAATCTTTTCCTAGAGAATACTCTTAATAAATTAAAAGTTTTAAATTCGTTAATAAATTCTAAAAAGTTAAATTCAAAGGCCATGCATTTACGCTCATTGATAAAAATCTCATTCTAATTAAATGCATATATATTAGAGAGAAACTTAATTGAGAACATCTGAGAGTAGTAAATTATTTATTAGAAAATGTTTCTATTTTGATTATGGCAGGTGGCAAGTGTATTGATCTGATAAATTTAACAAGCGAACAATGTTTATGTGCGCATAAAATCTCTATTATTCCTCAAGAAAAGTTAATATTGACAAAGTAATTTATTACTTATATTGCTAATATTTTTTACAGATTTCAAATACAGCAATTTATGCATTAAATAACGATTCGAAAAGGGGACTCTTTTCCGTAGCGTAATGCTTAGTGTAAATGCATCCGGGTCATGGACTGAGTGACGCGGCACTTCTGCTTGTGTTCGTTTGCCCCCGCCCGCCATTGCTAAAGAATAGAGATTTCTGACAGTGGATACGGGACTAAGCCAAGCCTTGGGAGTTTTTAATTAAAGACTATTTTGCCGATTTTGCATCGGGCGAATGGATAATGCTTGTGTGATGTTGTGATGTGCAACTGTGTGAGCGCAATGGATTATACTCAGCATGGATAATCCCTGATTCCTTTTTTGTTTTGGTGGATATTTTATTGGATATGGAGTCCAAACAGAGAAATGCAGGGAATACTGGAAACAGACGACGCCGAGACCGAGCAGCTCGCATGCAAAAACGACAACAGCGGCAGTGTGCTGTTGCTGAAATCAGTGAGAATGAAGAATCACCCCCAATACGACAAAAACGACCACCAACACGTAAAAAAAGAATTAAAGAACCCGTATTCCAAGAGGATATTGTTGATGGATTTGCCTTTTTGTGCTTCAAGACATACGAGGATTTACAGGTAAGTCCTTCAATGGCATGCACCCTATTAAATATCAAATAAATAATTATATTAAAATGACATGTGTACTTACATTGTTTCTTGGTTCAATTGAAGATTTATATGCTTTCTTTTTGTTTTGTAGTGGACGATATTTTATTAGTTGCCAGTAACTGTGTGTGATGACTAAATTTAAATGGGTGCTATTTCCAACCCCAGCTATAATTTTATAACATTACTTTGGAACATAACTTTTGTTGTCTGAATTTTTTGTAGTGATCATTTTATGATTTTCTTTTAAAAAATATTCATATATTTTTTTTTTTTTTAAATTTTTATATTTGGATTTTTTTTTAAAATACTTATTACGAGAATTAAATATCGTAGTTTTGTTATTGTATTAGCATATAATGGAATCTTCAGAAAATCTTTGTGATTGGAAGAAATTTAAAGAGGTTTAAATGTAAATATTTATCGCTCAGTTTTTTGTCTTTCGTTAAATTTTATTGTTTTTGTATTAATGTATTGCATCAGTTTTGTTGTATAGATTTCTCGTTAGCAGCACTTTTTAAATCGACTGACATTTTCAAACAATTATTAGTAATCGGAAGGATCTAATGTTTATAGTACGATTTAATATTATTATAGTTGTATTTTTAAACTTTTTTTTGCTCTGACAACTATATGCGGCGAAAATCTTGTAACTATTAACGGATTGATTATGGTTATTAATTTAGAAAAATTTGTACTTGCATATCTTTCTTGTATAACTGTTAGTTCTTGTAGTACGTCTTGTTAAGAAATGTTTGCTGATATTTTATTAAGATCCTATGTTTGCTGATATTAATAAACATAATATAAAATTTCTTTGCCTATATTTTATTAAAAAAATTGTATTTACTGATTCATATTTAAACCTTTGGATGTCAGGAGATTCTGCATTAATTATTATTTTTTTTCTTTGATATATTAAGCTTCTTTATAGATTGTTCCATAAATTATAGAATCGTACGAAGTCTTTCTGGAAATGCAAACTCTATTCTTATTGTTATTTATGTTAGCTGTTATAATAAATGTTAGTTGATTTGTATGTGGTACTGTTATATGGTTACTTTAATCAGTATTTTATTTCATATACTTAGAAAATTGTTGCATAAAAATATAAATGTAGATTTTATGATTTTTTAAATAATTTTTTCCATTATTAAGCAATTTATATCTTAGTAGTATTATACTTTAAATCATTTGATGTTATAAAGTGTGAGAAAATAATACAACTTCTTTCTGTAAGAAATTAAATGTGACATATTAAATTAGAAATTATAAAATTAATTTCACATATATTAACCTTTTGGACTAATTTTGAATTAACATTTTTTATTGTGAAATTATTTTTAAGAATTATTTCTATTGTTTGATCAGTTTTATTCAGCAATATATTTAACATGGATAATTGTTGATGAGCTGAACATTATTTTCCACACAAAAATTAATTTTATTACATATTTTGAATTTGATGTTTTATTTTAAAAAGAAAAATAGAAAATTTCAGTTTCATAAGTTGCAGATTTCATAGAAATCTTTCATTTGGAAAAACAGCCAATTTTAAACAATGAAATTTAAAGTCATGTTTAAGTGAATTTAGGAAATGTTTTATATAATAGAGAACATGCCATGTAGGAAATTCTGCAAAATTCAAACTTACTGTATTAATTTATTAGTGTAAATGTTGACCAAAAAATTGGTAAAATAATCATGTGAGTAAAAAATATATTAAAATTTCTAAACATTTCATTTATTTAAAAGAAATTCTGTCATAACAAAATTATTAGGAAGTTAAATATATTTTGAAAAAAAAAATAGATGTAGTGAAACATTTCTCTGAAAATATGCCATTCATGAAGTGAAGTTATATATTTTTATGATTTATTACAGTTAAAGTACATTAAAGACCACTTACATGTTTAAAAGAAACAGAAATTTTTTGGTCATAATTTATATGATGGATATAAATCTATTTCTTATTTATATGAAAATAATAGTTCTTAAGTTTATTTAATAACTTTTTCATCTGTGTTTGGTTAATTGTTAAATATCTGAAGTGCTTTGTTTTAAGTTTAAAATGTTTTGTTAGATTTACATTTTTTGTTATATATTTGTTAGATAATTTCAGAAAAAGAATTAATTTTAAATTAGATTTTTTTTTGGATTAGAAGTAACTAAAGTAAGTTGGTACAATTTTTGTTTTAAATTACTATCTTTAATTATATTATTACACATTGTTGTGTTTTCTATTTGTATAAAATTGTAAAATGTACAAAATGTTTCTGATAATATGTAAATTAATTTATTACTGAAATTACTGATTTTTCTCTTTATAATTTTTACTAAGTATTGAAGTTATACATAATTCCAAAGCTAGGAGTTAGACATAATATAAATTACTAATCTAAATTATTTAATTATATCATATGTTTAAGAACTGCATTTTTAGCTTTGTTTGTGAAAAATGGACCCTTAATTTTACAATATTACATGTCTCAATTTTTATAACATTGTATCAATTTCTATTAATTGATAAATATGAGAAATAATGTAAATATGAAGATTAAGAGTTTAAATTTTGTTATAGAAAAATAGTGTCAAATGAAGTGCTTTATTTCTTTGTTGATATGGTTTATATTGAAATTTATTCATCATTAGAAGTTTTTTCCCCTTGTAAGCAAAAGGTATTCAGTGCACCACAAATATCACAGTGGGCTTACAGAATTAAAAAAAAAAAGTCTATTAAAAAATGGAACGGTTTAAAATCAAATCAATTAATTAAAATCTGGTCTAATTTATTACATCTTCAAAAAATGTAATAAATTGGACCAGAACTGTAAATAGCTATCTTTAAGAAAGTATTAGTTAACTTCGGAATTCCATCAGTTCATATAAAAATTGCATCCATTTTCCGGTATCTTTCTTAAAGATAAACTTTTTTTTTTAAAAAAAAAAATGAATTTGTGTTCTTTTTCTGTTTGTGGAGTAATTTTTGAAAGTAATTGTAAAACTTTCTGGTAATTACTTAAAATTTTTATTAATAAGTGGTTTTTGAAAAAATAAAATTCCAGCATCATCAGTTTTGAAAAAATAAATAGTAAAAAAGTCTAAAAATATTCTTTTGAAGGTAGTTTATGTTTTGGTCATACTGCTCCTACTTTTTAGAATAATTAAAAGCAAAATCAAAGATTTAATATAATGATTTTACGTATTTACTTTTTATAAGTGATTAGTACTCCCAGTTTTTCCTTTTTTTTTTGAAAGTGCTTTAATGTGTTTTTAAATTTGTTCAGTTTATTACATAAGATAGCATAAAAATTTAATTTACTTAGAATTATTTTTTCTCTGTTAGAATTTGATACTTATACCTTAAAATTCATTTATAATAGCATTATTACCTAATATTTATTCTAGACTTGTTTGACTGCCATTTGAATTTAAATCAGGCTCCTCTTGTGGATTTATTATATTCACATTATTGAAATATTTTTATTTTATTACAAAATAGTTTTAAAAAACTTTTTAAAAAAATATTTTTTTGTTTTTAAAGAAAATTTACTATATTTAGAACTATGTTTTTTCTTTTTCGTGTTGTGTTTTGTCTTAGATGTAAAATAATTAACATTAGACATAGATTTTACTTGTTATAAATGGTAGTAATATATAAATATAACAAATAAGCTTATAATAAAGTGATTAATATTTTATATGCAAATATGTAATTTTTTTAATGTTTACTAAAATATTTTCCCTCAATGTGGAACTCCTTTTTGTTCAACTATGGAATGAGAATTAAATAAGTAATTCATTGACTGTTCTCTAAATACAAAATATTGTACAAACCAGCTAATACTAAATATAAAAAGTACACATTATTAAATAAAGATTAATCTTAAGTGAATTATTATTATTTTGGTTACTTAGTATTTCTATTTATAGAGTTTTGATACAACAAAAATTTAGTTGAACCTCCTCTGATTTTATAAAATGTTTTGTTTTTTAAAAGTTACTTAAATTACAATATATATGTTTGTATTAATTGAAAGATTTTTTTCAATGTTATTTGTGGTTTTAAATATATTTTATTCTTCCCAGTATGTAAAAGTAAAAATTTCAGGAAAATGCATTTTAAATTTTCAACTAAAAATAACTTGCGATCTTAATAATACTTACTACCTGCAATTTATCCAGTTGATTAAACAAAACAATATGAAGAATAATATATTTAAACTTGTTATTGTGATATAGAATTAATTGTAATATGCTGGAATATTGCATGCTATTGAGGTGTTATACATATATTTTATATCTTTACTTTATGAAAACTGTTAATTTCTTTTGTTGTGTGTTTATTATATATGTATTTTTATAATGTAATTTAAATGTTACAGGAATATATTGAATGTTTTAAAACATATTTATAATGGATTTTAATTAGTAGCTAGTTTATAAAAACACTTTATATGTATATTTAATCTGAGAAAACAAACTGGTAAAATTTAATTAATCTTTAAGTTGACATATTTGTTACATTGTAAATAATTTATTCTTATGAGATGTATATTTAAATGAATTATATACTTTATATGTCCTCTGTTTTAAGTAGTATTTATGGTTTTATCAAATAATATTTTTAAATAACTTAAATTCTGCATCAGTTTATTCATTCCTGCATTTTTATTTATGTTAAAATGTTCTTCAATTTGTTTGTGGAATTCTAATACTAAGACAGACCCAGTTTGACTAGAGAGAGATTTTTAATATCTTCCTTTTTTGAGAAATATAAATTATCTTCTACTTTTAATAAGGTGTTCTAAAAATTTCATGTTATTTTAAGATCCCTTAAATCATTAGTATTATTTTTGTATTAACTTTCTTAAAAATGACTTCTTTATTGTCTTTAAATTTAATTATACACAGGTATTGAAAAAATTTTTTGTTGCATATTTTCTATACTAAAGTAAAAGATAAATTTTTCTTCTAAGGATAAATCTGCATTTTTTTTTTTTGAGGGAAAAAAGTAATGCAATGTTTTTTTCTAGAATCCCCCATTTAACCGAGACTGATTAGGAAATTAAAAAATGTTTTTAACTGTTTATAAATTTAAATATTTGAATAACCAATAAAAATCAGAATTGCTTATATTTCTTCACCAGTGGGCTTTTGAAATAAAAAAAGAAAGAAAACTTATGTCTAGAAATCTACTGTATAAAACAGTATTGTGTTTTATTTGAAATGTTACTTTGATCTTTAGAAAATATAATCTATTTGTTACATGTCTTTTCTTTTTGCTGTTGGATAACTATTATTAAAAAAAGGGATATATATGTTGCATTTAAAAGGGTCCCCCATGAGTTCTAAGGTGAATAAATTTAATGTGTATTTGTAAATCTTTCTGGAGTATTAACTGATCTTTTTGAAAATCACAGTAGTTTTGTTGTAAAGAAATTTGTATACCTGTGTGTGACAAAATGAACAGATTTCCGCTAGGAGGAAAGTGAAACAATTTTAAGAAAAGCTGACTGGTTTGAAAGAGGGGATTATAGAACTGGTCAGAGCAAACACACATATACCTATCAATCATACTCGTTGAGTTACCACGCCCGATGCTTTTCTGTAGGGATGTCTGTGCTGGCTGATTTAGGTTTCAGATGATAAAATAAAAGCATATTCATTCAAAGAATCATGTCTTTAGTAAAAAATATTTAAATCGTTACTTTTTATTCATTGTCGTATGTTTTCTGCTTGTTACTTATTTTTTAGGTTTGAGTAACCAAGTTAGTAAAGTATTGGCAATAGGATATATTATTTAGTGTTTCAATAAATACACTTGTACAAGACATATTTATGGGTTGATTCTTAACAGTTTTATGCCTGTTTTATTTTCTAAAGGGTATGTGTTTTTTGTGAATTATCACAATATTGTGCCCTATCGATATTTTCTGAACATGTTTATTTGTGAATGACTAGCAGTATTTGAAGTTATTGAGAATTGCCGTTTATTGAAAATTATTAAATGTTTCGAGGAAGCCATAATTTTCTTTTTTAAAAATGCTGAATTACATCTGTTATTTTTTGTTCATTTATTTATTTATTTTTTATTCTTGGAAAGATCTTATTAAAAAATATTGGCAGTATAATTCTTATATGTACTTCATTCGTAATTATCAGAAAGAATTTTTTTTATAATATTGCCAAAAGCAAGTGATCTTTGATGCTTTTAGCATGTTTCTTTTAAATAAAATGAATGTTGGATTTTTACTCAATCCACAGCAAGGACTTCTTTGAGGACTGAAAAAATGTATTCGATACTTAATAGCATCTTAAAAAATTAATTCTTGAAAAATGTCTACCAATGAAAATTCGCACGCGAACAAAAATTACCACGTGTTTTTTGCGGAAAGCAAAATTGAAAAGATGGGCCGACTACTGTCTTTTCTTTCATTGTTTGGTTTTTGTCGACTAGTTCGTAGACATGTTGCTGGGTTACAGACATAATAACTCGTCTCAACTTGAAAGAAAATAATAATAATAAAAAGAGTATGTATGAGACTTTTTACTTTGATGTATAGAAAATCTACTGGTGAAATTAGACGGTGTCTTCTTCCCTTGTTGGAATATAAAAAGATCTTTTGTTGATATTTTTCCGAATTCTCTCCCAGAAAAGAGTTGAACGATCGCATTGAACAGCTGTTAGTTGAAATATAGATTATGTGGAGTAACAATCTCAATTTTCTTTACTCGTTTTTTTATTCAGAAACAATTTTCGGATATTTTCCAGTTTATCTCTATACATTTTTTTTTTACATTCAAGATCGTTTAATACAAAGAAATTAGCGAAATGCTGCATTAATGACCCGAGTAATATGAAATCTTAATGTTTTTTTAAGTTTAAATCGACCTTATATATATATATATACACACACACATGTAATTGTTATCTATACATAATGTTATATATTATAAATATCAATATTAAAGTTTACTTAGTAAACACTTATCATGTTTCCTTATTTTACGCTTTAATGAAACGATGCTGAGTAGCAAAACAAATTGTACTTTTTTTTGTAATATATTTTTTCATTATTTTAATTATTTCATTGCTTGGTTTAAAAAAGTCTTACTTCTCTTTAAAAAGATCAAGTCTTAGCTCCTCTATTCTTTTTAATTATGGTGTAGAACAATTTTCATTTTTAATTCTTCGTATTTTCATGTCATTTTTATAGTTATTCACCGATACAGGTAATTATTCAAATTGCCAATATATACCAATAATTAGATAACTCCTTGAAGTAACTTTCTTTAAAATTACATTCCCGAGTAAAATTTTGCATCGTATCGATTTATGCTACCAACAGTTTCTTTTAAAACTATTATGTTTTGAAGAATAATTTTTTTGTTTGATGCATTTTATAAAAATGTTTTCAATATTACATTTGTTAGTTAAATCCTAACCTTTTTTAAAAGCAGGTGCCTTTTAGTTATAAATCTGCAATGATTTATTTTATAATCATTTATCATAAACATCCCATATTAAAAATCAAATATTTCATGTAAACACACTCTGACCATTTTCTTAGTACAGACTGTCTTTAAATTAAGATCACCGTTTTTGAAGTTTACATTTGATATATTTACATGAAACACGGAGACAAGAAATATTTGTGTAAACGACAAGTCTAACAAACTAAAGAAAAAGAGACACACAACTTTCTTACAAATTAAACACCTTCCGTGACAACGTGATGTGCAATTTGTTTTTTCGAAATTGTGTCTTTTCTAGGTTCACGGTCAAAATAATTTGTTGAGTAGAAACAGCTGCTCTCTAGCCTAGACGACGGAATGGAGAGTCTATAAGGTCGTAATACTCGAGAAGTTAGTAGTTATTTTGTTGGCATGCACTTGGCTCCTGCTTTTTAGAAAGATTGATTTGTTCGACCTTTGAAAGGAAATCTTGGGTCATAAAATCGCTTTGATTATTTGCAGCAGCGAATTGTAGGTTGTTCAATAAAATGTGAAAATATATACTGAAATAGAATTGGTTATATTATCTTTGTTACTGTGTTAAAACCGTTGATGTATTTTTGAAATGGTTTTGTTTTGAGGATTTCTGACTTTCTGAAAAAGTTTTTTTTTAAATCGTTTCTTATGTAAAAATACAGTAATTTGAAGTGTTGTCCTTTTCTTAAAATTCTGAATGCGTTTCAACTACAGTGCGAATTGTGGGAAAATTAACTTCCTAGTTAATGTTGAATTCGTGAAAATTCTTTTAAATCCAATGTTTTTGTCTAAATACTACTCGAATTTTTTTAAATAATTGAATTAAACTATATTTTTTGTATGCACATATTCATTTCTACTGTTTCAGGAAAGAGGAAGGACAAAGAATTATTTGAAGTTCTGAAAAACTTTTATTTTTAAAAAAAATATTGTTTTAAATTATTTGAATTCGACAGCATTTCTATGTGGAGAAAATTAAACGATTAAAAAAACGAAGTTTCTTGATTAGATTCTTTGAAAAGTGTGTAATGCACATTTATAATACGTATAAATAAGAACTCCATACGTACCCAGATATTCATCTCTATGTTGGATGTAGCACTGTTATAAAAAGTTACACAAGAGTTGCTTAATAGATTTCTGGACGAATATCTGTCAGCATAACCTTCATCATAATAAACAAATAACCAACCTCACTTAGTTTTATTTATTTTCATTTTTACCCTCTTGGCATTTTGATTGCAATCTGTGTGACCTAGTTGAAGAGGATTTGAAAATACTTTTCCCATGTACTCTTCAAAGATCTCGAGAAAAAACCCTTGACACTTAGTTGGCAGGTAGAGATAAGAACGGCCTCAGCCATTTAGTTGTTCGTCACCGCGAAGAATCTCCTACCTCCTCATGTCAATTGGTAAAATGGCGGCGCGTGAGGCTATACAGTCACAAGGAAAGGAAAAAAAAGGGAAGATAATATTGTTCTTTTTTTTTCTTTTCCTCGGAGACTTAACGAGCAATTTTCCCTCCTTCATATGCCTTCCATTCTGCCATCATTTATTTATAATTCTATCGATTAGCGAGGTAGCACGCTCTAGGATATTGGCCACTTTTTTTGGTTGGATTCCTTCACGGAGCTCTAATCTGGCGGTTGTGGAATACCCTATTTGTTAGTGCTTGAGTATTGTTAAGACTCTTTGTACTTACTCTTGATATTTTGTTCTTTTATTTCGACTTTTCTTTCTTTTTTTAACGTGTGTTGAAATTCACACTGGCTCATATATTGAATAAGATTGAATTGTAAGGTGTTTAAATATAACGTAGCTGAATTCTAAAAGTGCAATTGGAAAAATGTATTACTGAATTCTTTTTCCGTGACTGCAATAAAAATAATGACATTATTGGTGGTATTATATAATTTAATTTATATACTATATATTTCTTTCTTGATGAGATGTATTGTGTAATCTTATTCATTCAGATTGTTCAACTACTTGCAAAGAGAAAAATATTACCTTCAAATGGTTATTTAAGTTTTTCAGGATTGCTTCGAAATTTGTTTTCTAAGTCCTTGAAAGCATGTTCTCATTCGACTTCCTATGTTAGTATTTTGATCATTTTACATCATTTTCTGGTTATAGATAACTGAATGATTCTTGACCGTGATTTTCTCTCAGTTGTGGCAAAGTTATTTGCAATAATAATTTTTTTAGTTATTCGACGGAAGCGAATAATTTTATTATTCGATGTGGATTAGAAAAGAATTTTAAAATGATTACAATACCTTTTTTCAGCCCTGAAAAACGTTTGACAAATAATGAAAATTGATACAGCAAATAAAAGTTTTACCTGTGAAATTAAATTGATTTTTTTCCTGAGTAATTTCTCATTTTGATGAACTACTTGCTGTATTTAGGCCACTGTGACAGATTTCGCCTTTGGTATTTTTAAACTCATGTCTGTGTAAACTTGTGAAGATTTGATTTTTCATTTCCTTTATATGTATAATGTACGCAAATGTGAATGATGCATTTTTTTTCAATTCTCACGTAATCCCTCAAAATCATTGATGCACGTTATTTGCCGTTTGTTGTTTCTGTTATTTTGATACGACATCCATTGCACATTGATACATTTATAAATGTTTATTATATTTTCAACGCATAAATCATGATCTCACCACAGCGAAGGTGTTTCTTAATTCTCACCACAAAAGAATTGGATTGCCCTGACTATACTGAATGCCAAAGTATTCATTTACTGCATCATCAAGGACAAATGTTACATCGTGGGTTCTCTGTTGGGTCCAAGGCGGGGTCTTGTTCCTCTAAGTCCAGCAGTAGGCAACTGAGTTCTTCTGTAGTCGCTTTTTCTCAGAATGAGGCAAGGGGGAAAGAACTTTGAATGCACCTGCATTTAAACGATGTTCGTTGCCGACCTGTTTCCAGATCTTGGACCCTCCCTTAGTGGCAGGAAGATCGTGGATTGAATGTGCTATAAGTGTTGGACTTATACATAGCGTAGTTTGCTGTGATGGATTGAAGGTTGTCATAGATTTGTTTTGGACTGTATTTCATTGCCAGACAATGGTGTTTCTTTTTCTTTCGTTATGCATATCTACGGTATTACTTTAAGTTAAGGATAAAATTCTTTTGTTTCTTTTTTTTAAGAGAATAGGTAGGAGTGTTGGTACTGTGTGTGAGTGGTTTGTTTCCAAAAAAACTTGAAAGAATTTACTATTAAAACTTTCTATTATCCCCTCATTTTAGAATTATATTGTCGTACAAAGTCAACCAAAACGTTCACTAGATTGTAAAAATGGCAGTAGAAGTCCATTGAATAATTACGAATTTTATGTGGAAATTCATTGTATGTTATCTCTCTGATCACTTTTTCTTTCCAATTATAATCAACATAATTACATAATTGTTATAAATTACGATTACATTAGAAAGTTTATTTTTCGTAGCGTAATGTCTCCGAATATAAAGATTGTTAGTATTTTTATGCAAATAAAGCTTTATTAAATGCGGGAATTATTAATAAATGATGGAAAAATGTCGGTACTGTTAACTTATTCTAAAATTTGATATTATATTGTGATTAGTTCAGCTCTGGATTTGAAATTAGTTTATTAAATTTTCTTATATGTAATATGTTTTTTTTAAAAAAAACTTGAAAGTTTCAAACACCTGTTACATTTAAATATTGTTAAAAAGATTCTCTCTCTCTCTCTCTCTCAGAATAGAATATATAAGTAACCTTTTATATTTTGTTAACTACTAACCGATTTTGAAAATGAAATCATCCAAATTCATGAAAATAATAGATTCACCTATTATAAAGGATACTTTCTCAATTAGGTAATCTAAGTTTATGAAGTTCATTTATGCGCTTAGTATTCAAAGATTTAGTAGATTATTCCGCTTGAAAAGTTTTTAAATCTTAAAATTCAGTCGTCGTGCTAGTTTTTGAACCGTGTTACTTAGCATAAACCAGTCGTTAATAAATCAGGAAGGCATTTTTTAAAAATACTCTTTATATCAAACTTTTTTTAAAAACTCATTTTTTTTAAACATGAGGTAACTACTTTGATGCTTTTTGGACTTTGTTTGTGTCTACTACAGCTTTTCTCAAACTGTGGGGCTCGCCCCCCTTGGGAGGCGTGACAACTCTACGAGGGAGCGCGAGCGTATTGAAAAGTCGAAAACAGAAGATTATTTTAAAAAAAAAAAATTACTGAAAGTAAACAAACAAAATACATTCTGACATGATATAAAAAAAAGTACACATTTACACTGATATATTACACTTATGTCGCGCATTCAATATATCAGTCCTTATTTTTTTCAGTTTTTTAAATATTTATTATGACGACACACGCGACACAAAACAATTAAATATAAATTGAAAACTACTATTTTGTGGGTAGGCACACCTACCGATTTCTTGGGTTCCGATATCGGCCAAAGTTGGTTACAGACTGATTGAATCCCCCCATCGGTTAGGGACGGTTCACACATATTTCCTTTTAGGGATTACTGAGAAGCAAACCGCCACAACTTATAAATGTATCAGTGCTACACAATGTATTTTATAATTTAACAATACTAAGTTAGGAACAAGTTTAATAATTACCAATGACCCCATGTAATTGTCATACATAAAATTATATACAAAAAGTAGCACTTATCTTGATAATTTGACCGGTTTATAATAAATCTCTTAACTGCCAAATACAAGTTACGCTATTAGCTTCCCAAAGCCAATCGGTTTTCTACGTAGGCGCGCGCGCGTATAGGATATAATGGGGGGGAGAATAAAGAAGGAAATAATCTGAAATAAGTAAATCCTTCGCAAACATTGTCAAAGTCCTTTTATTGCATTCCAAAACCTTCGGAAAAATTTTATGAATAACAGTGAACAGAAAAGATCGTACTTCGAAAAGACGTATATTTACGTCAGAGGAAATGAATGCTTTGGCTAAGCGAGGCGTTTATATAGGCGTGCGGCACTTTAGAGGTTAAAGTCGTATCGTAGTTTTAGCATCAAAGTATAGTATTAATGAATTCAATACATTGTTATTGTATGAGGGGGCGCGATGAAAATTGTGATTGAATATTGAGTTGCGAATATTGAAACTTTGAGAAGCATTGGTCTACTATCTTGGCAAAACTAAAATTAAATATGAAAAACATTCATAATTTCTCCGATCGGATTCTACCTCCAAAATCCATTCAATTCTTCTCTTTATCCATTCCCAATTTTTAAAGATCCCACATCATCTCTATAGGAAACCAACTCTACCCAATACATGTAATTTTCCCCGCTTCTTTTGTGTGGTGCAGAACAGAGAAAGGAAAAAGAAAAAAAAAAAGAACGGTGGTCGTCTACTAATCGATTCCAGGCCCTAAACTAAACAACAATCCCCCTTTTATCCTCCTTTTCCGTTTGTGGCAGATTAAAGGTTAGTGTGCGGCCTCTTAGCCGTCACGCATTATTACTCACACTGCACACGAGACAATGCTCGACCTGCCTCTCTTTCTCTTCTAAATAAAAACACAAGTTTCCCCTGACTTTTCATTTCTTTACCTTACATTATTATTTTTGTTGTGGAATCCTCTTCTAAATGAAGTCGCGTTGATTACATTTTTGGATGGTAATGATGTTTTTGTATGTGGATAATATTTTTTAAAAAAGCTCATATAATAGGGATGAAAAAGTGATAAACAGTGAGTTGTGTTATGGGAATAATACCGTTATGTGCCAGGAGTTGTAATGTTCTGTAAAAGAGTTAAAAAGAATTGAAATGAAAGTCTGTGTGCATTGTGTTTGAAATTTGAGAGTAAGATTAGCAAATAGCCTAGTCACAGTAAAAGATTTACTTTTGGTTATTTCCTTTCAAAAGTTTTTAGTTATGTATAGCACGGTATGTTGACTTTTTTTCTTTCATTTTAATGAACTTGCGAAAATAAAAACTTAGCCTTTTATTTTAATATTTAGTTCGTATTAATATACTTGCAGATTAAAGCTATATATTCCTTTTAAAGGTGTATAATTTTTATTTGTTATAAACTTAAAGATTGATATACACCTGTAAAGATTATTATTAGACAGTTGCAGTACACTACGAAAATTCTATTCATATATTAAGTGATAGAGATTGAATAAGAAATAACATCAATGAGCGTGATTAAGCATCATCTTTCCGTCAACACAATCAAATGCCGCAACCTGTAATGAGTTTGATAGATGGCTTAGCGGAAATTGAGATAAGTATAATGCTGGGAGACTTAAAATAGCGATGGGACGCATATGCAATTGTAGTGATTATTCGAAGCAGGTTTTACAGGGTGGTCCATCCTTCTTGTTCTTGACCTTAGTGCTATAAGTTCTTTTTAAGTTTATCCATACGAATTTCTGTAAAAAAATTTGATAGCAGAATTGTATTTTGTATGAAGACATGTAAAGAAAATTAGGATTCTATCGTTTTATTTTATAGAATATTTTCTTTTCTAATTTGGTTATTAAAATTAGGTAAAATTCCGAAAAGAATGCAATTATAAGCACGCACGCACACACACACGCAAAATCTGCAACCACTTTTGTTTTTTGGATTTCCTATTGGGAGGAGGGGAAGATAGTATGAAACAATATCCTTATACCCTGGATTAATTTTTGGAAAATTTAGATTTTGCTTCAACCATCCTTGCTTAAGTTTTATCGAGTTTACCATGTATGCCTAAAATACGTTACTTAATATAAATTTTAAATACGATGCACCAAGAGAAAAATGTTTATGCAACCAATTTTTGGTATGCAGCTTAAATTTCTGGAATATCCAGTGGATGTTGGAATAGTTTGATTCATGGGCATTGACTATGACTTTGTATTTAATAATTTAAATTTAATACTCTCTATTTCATTTCATCTTTCCATGTAAAGATGGAATTCTGAGCCATTTCTAAAATTGCCTTAACTAAATAAAATTAAATAAGAGATGGAAGGAAAAGCCAGCCTTCTAACCTTTTTTGTCAGCTTATTAACTAAAACAAACATGTACGACCTTGTGAAATAATGATATAGACGAGACTGTCATTTGTGATTTTCCAAGAGTTTCGAAATAAGGTATTATGTAGAAAAATGACTAGAATGGAATGAATGTAAATATATGAATCTTTAATGTTTCGCTTTCGAAATTGCGATTTCAAAAATAGTTTTACTGTAAAAAGACCCTCATTTGGTTTCAAGAGAAAAGTTAAGTTTGTAATTTAACGAGAGAATCTATTTTCATATAAACAAATCACGTAATATGTGGGAAAATGACTGTTAAAATGTAAAAAGGTTAAGGTTTTTATTGCCTTGGAAACACACATCTGTGTAAATGAAAAATAATAAGACGACCTTACAAGTCGTATTCATAATTAATCAGAACTTCTCTCCCTCCATTTGTTTCTTCCACCACTTAATTTTTATGCTTCTGCAGCTTCTTCTGTTCTGCCTTGTCATTTGGACTCCTGCCAATCCCGGTGGTATTGATGTGTTTTTTCCCAGTTGGGTTGACGTGAGATGTCCTCTTTATTGTTATTGCTTTTTTTCCCTTTCTATCCGACCGACCGTAATCTGAACATCATCTTTTGGACTGAAAGAAAGTTCGTAACCTTCTCATGGCTGTTTAGAATTCGAGACCCAACTCCGTGATTCGTTAACAGAAATATTGTGTATGTGCTCCTGCTTTATTTATGACGGTGCGAATTTCAGAGAGTTTGAGAAATTGCTTGAGAACTTAAGTCGAAGGCTTGTGTTGGAATTTATTGGTTCTTCTCGTGCGGATCGATTATCTTTCGATTTTTTAAGAACTTGCGAAATCTCTAAACCTCTTCAGCTTATCTAATGTTTAAAAATGGCCTGGCGTGCCGGTGCGGCGAAATCAGTCGACGCATTTTTTATTTTTATTTAACGAGGGGAATATTCTGGATTCTAGGCACAAAATGTTTAATCAGTTTTGGATTAAAGTACTGACTGCAGAAGAATTTTCAGGTGTACTCCAGTTGATGTTTTTAGCATTAGGTAAAATGTTGCTGGAATTTAACATTCTATTTAGATTTTAAAATGACTGGAGTACTTTTTAAGGGAAGGGAGAAGGTGCATATTGCCTTATAAAGAGGCACAAATTTGTTCGACTCGAGATTAAATTGTTCCTTAAATTTATGAAATATGAGAGCATATTTTAATCAATTTTCTCGAACACGCTATAGGCAAAACGACTCACTGGCGCAAGCAATGTATCATTTTTACAATTCAAAAAAAAAAAACCGAGCAAGACAGGCTACATTTCGAAAACCTAAATAGAAGGGATATTTAAAGATATCTTTTTTTGGTCACAAACGCGGTACATTTTGATCAGCATTTTTCAATTATTAAAATTACAGTTTGATTTCACTTTCCTGTTGAGAGTGATATATTTTAATATTTCTACTCATTTCTGTTTAAGGCTGTTTTCGATTAATGTTAAAGAATAGGACCCGAATTTGGAACATTTTTTCAGATATAAAGGAAATAAAAAACTAATGATATTCTGGCTTCACTATCCTTTAGAGAGCAGCATTTTTTAAATCATATTTCCCATTTTTAACCGAGTTGATTCTTTTTTTCTGGTATAAAATGTGTTTCGCATTTTTTATCCTATACCGTAATGTTAAAGGGGGGCTTTGCCTTCACGTATTAAAACAAAAAAAGAAAGTATTCACGGAACATCTTGAAATTTTTAAAAACACTCTATTGTTAACAGAGGTACGAGTTATAATATTGCAAATTTCCATGGAAATTGGGTCATTTTTCTGTCTGAAAATGTGCTTCGCGTTTAGTTAGAGCTCTCTCGTACTTTTACCGAAGACAGCCTTAAATTAATCAATTTCCCCTTTTATATGTTTAATGCTTTGCCTCTTATATTGCTTCATGGATTGTTAATGTTATCTATTACAATAAAAATAGGGAATCTGTGTAAAATGTGCTTCAAAATTTCAAGGATGCTGAATGGATAAACGACTAAGAAAAAATTTCCATTTGGGGATATTTTTCTTGCCTCAAAATGTTTTTCGCCTTTGGGACTTGTTTCTTGATAAGATAGAGACAGCCTTAAGGATATGATACTTGTAGATTGATAATGAAAAATAAATACAGTGATTATCCATAAAGCAGATTCGTGTGTAATATGGTATGTAGTTAATTCTATTTTTTTACGATATAGCTAACTTTGGTCAAGCTATGATTCTTTTAAATTTTTGCCTTCGGTAAAATCTCTGCTATACGTTTGCCGATCGTTAATTTCAGCTTCGTAAATGAATTCTTTCTCATGGTAAGTTATGTATTTTGAGCATATTTGAATATCAATTTTTGGTTTAGTATACTGAGATGTAAAAAAGGAGCCAATATATTGATGTTTCATTGCAAATAAATTATCTGTGGAAAGATAATTGAGACAAGTTAAGAATGTGTGCGAAAAGGTAACTGATTTTAGAGGCTTTCAGAAGCACAAATATCGAGAAAGATTTTGAATTGTTTGTGCGTGCAAAATTTTAACCTATTCTGAAAGTAAGAAAACCTTGTCTCTAGAGGGCTAACATTTACTTGGTATTTGCGATAGGACTGAATTATGGTTCGAGGGTCTAACGACCTCCGACCTCTTACTGACGGATAGAGGCGCCGAGCGGACGTGGTTGAGTGAGAATAGTGAAAAAGATTTCTTTGAAATTTACTTGTGGTATGTATGTAAGCCCTATCACAGTCCGGTTGGTGTATTGCCCTATAAAGAGAAATGTTTGCTGACGGCATCATGTCTGCCTATAAGAATCGAGGAGGAATTTTCTGTTAACTCGGTTACATTGAAAGGCAAGAATATGTCATACATTCTTGAATAAAAGTGATGCATTTTTTATACATTTGTTGTATTTTCGTTATAGACAGGTTCAGCAGAGTAGTCATTTGTGTATCCATTATGAGCAGTCTATAAGCAGTGCTGTGCACAAGGGGAGAGTTTGGAGGCTTGCATACACTAGAACAGGGGTGCTAAACCTTTTTTTTCTGGGCCGCATACATATGTCAGCTATTTCACGCGGGCCGCATACATATATGTTAATTATTTCACGTGGGCCACAACATGAGAATAAATAAAGTGGGGAGAAATGCTTTAAAACCAAGATAAAATTGAAAATTTAAAATGTGGAAAATTGATCAAAATAATATAAATCCAGTTTTGCCTTTTTAATTATGTTTTATATTTTTTATTTTTGTCACTAACACTAAATTAGAACCATTTAAGAAACACTCCTTCACAATATCTGCATCAGTAAACGGTTTCGTATGATTACCAATAATATAACAATCTTCATAGGATGTCTTTGTTACCTCTGTGACTTTACCACTGACAAAACACTTTGTTGATGTTGCAAAGATTATTCAAAGAAGTCTATTTATCACCTCTTGAAAGAGATATTCGAGAAGTGTCATTGAATGATCCCTGTTTATTGATATTTTTTAAATACATCACTTTCGTAACAAATCAAACAATTATAGATCCATGTTTGTTTTTCACTACAAAATAGTCAACCTCCCAATCGTCGTGAAACGATATATTTTCTTCGAATGTTTTTCGCTTGTAAGATATAAAAGATAGTTAAAAATTACTAGTTCCACCCATAAAATTATCGCTACTCGACTGTTGTGTGTTATCACTAACCTTAACTGTTCCAAATAGAAAAAGAATATCAATTCGAACCCGCACGACACCGACAGCAAAAAGCAGAGTAATATATTCGATTCCTTGACAAAGAATTTCCCACCAAATTTTAAATACAATGTTCTTAAATAAGTAAATTTCTCATAGCAATGGACCATAGCCGGGCCACTTAAAAAGGCTCGGTGGGCCGCAAGTTGAGTATCGCTGTACTAGAGATTTTTAATACAAAGTTTATGCCTCTCGCGGCGTTTTTCTACGTATTTTTAAAATCCATAGCTTAAAATTAGTCTATGTACGCCACTGGTATAATGCTGTGTTTATAGTATCATTCGCAATGAATGTATTTGTTCCGAGATATTTTAGAATAATTCTTTTGTAACCATTTTTTACAACAATGATTAATTTATCACTTGTAGATTAATTCAATGAAAATACGGACTGTAGAATTCGTGTTTACCCTATCATTTAGAATGCAGAACATTTATTCTTAATAGAATAAGTAGTTCTACAATTAAATTGACATCAAACTGAAATCTGAAAAAAGATTGATCATTTTTAAATTTTGGGATGCATAGCCGCTTGTAGATTACAAGAACTGCAACTATTTCAAAGATCTTTGGAAGTCATCATAATTCTCTAGATATTTTATAAAAGAAACAAGCGCCAATTTTTTAGAGTTCTTTAGGTAGTTCAATCTAGATGCAAATTATAATACTATTCTGATTTATAACTAATAATTATTTTCTTAATCGCTTTATAATATATTTTTTTCATTCTATGTGAGATTTTTTAATTACTTTCGAACAAATATCAGAGTGATTCTCAATTCCATTATAAAATAGCATTTTCCCTGATATCTATCAACCAGAAAGAACTCTTTTTAACACGCTTTTATTCTCATGCCGCGGAACTATATTTTTTCACTTTTCTCTCCGTCAGAAAGTTTTCAACTTGTTTTGTATAAAAATACTGACATTAATCACATTCTTCTTCCCATCGGCTCTGAAGACGATTATGTATCGTGTGTGATCCACAATTACGTTTTCAAACGGTCCGGTGAGATGGGATTTTAATGTTTTCTTTCCTTTTAATAGCTATCCGCTGGTGGCTGCCGATAGAGTTCGTCTACACAGTTCTTGCCTTTTGATGAACTTCAACATTCTTTCCTTTTTGAACCGTAGCCAGGTTTCAGGAAGAAGTCTCGAGAGAACATTTTTCCCCTCTCACTCTTTAAAAAAAAAAGAGAAGCGAATTTAAACAGCGTCGTCTGTTTCGAATTAGATTTTTATTTACTTTCTGCGCATCTTTTCAAAAGAGAAATTAAGGACAACAACAATATGAAGGGAAAGTTATGTTTTTTTTTTTTTTTCCCCGTTGTGTGTGTTTGTCACAGCTTATTACGCTTAAATAGTGTCTGTTAATGAAGTTTTTTTTTTAAAGAAAAATTAGCTTGGTGAAGTGTATAGGTTTATTTACATAGCTGGATTTATCGCAGGTATAAATGATGCTGAGATCAGTGTAGTGGGAAGAACGATTATTTTTTTATGTTCCCTTCTGACATCATTCTACTTACCTGCAGCTATATTTAGCACGTGAAGGGTTGTTGAGTGAATCATTCATGTTAAATCTGTGCCTCTTAAATCCTCCACTAGAAACCTTGGGAAGTTTTTGCTCTGTGTTACGACCAAGAATGTGGTTACGTTTGAAGCGGAGAGCTTGGCACTGTGCTGACGTATTTGCTTTTCTCTCAGCTGGGACTTCTTGCTTTTGCTTTTTGGATCTAAGGAGACAAAGCAGCTGTTAAATGTATTAGTGTTTTATTTCTATTTCATACCAATTCAAAAAGGAAAAAAAAAGGGGGAGGAGGGGACTCTGTCATTCCTTTAATGCTTGTTTAACGTTTCCTTGTCGTAATTGACTTTTAATTGCATTTACTTCTCTTATTTCATTGAATAATTGCCTCTTCTCATCCTGTATTATATAGTTTAAGATTGAACTTAATTAAACTGTGTGAGAAGTTAATTATTACTGCAGACTTTACTAAGGATTAATTATTTTTGTTGAAGGAAAGCAACTCGGTCTTTTAGAGACTGTATCAATCATTTTAGAAGATTGAAAACTGGTTTTAAATTCGTAATGTTACTTGCAACACGACTTTTAAAAAGTGATTCTTTATCTATTGTTTGATCTGAAATTGGTAATGAATATGTGCAGCGTATTTTCTGCTCCATCCATTATTGTCACTATTTACTATGATCAATGTGAACTGTCTCCTATTAAGACAGGATCACTTCATATCTTATTCATTCGTCTGTAACTTATGATGTTTCTTGTTAAATTGTTGAACAAATGCTTCTCGTTACTTTGTAGCAAAAGCTTATAATTGTTTTTTTTTAATTTAATTTTTATTGACAAAATAAATTGAGGGATATTCACTCATTCTTCGGTAAAAGCGATTTCTGGAAGTTTCGTATTTTTTATGCAATGGTGGTTGTTTTTAGTTTCAATTATTAAAAAAGCTATTCTTTTGACTTATGTAAGGGAATACTTCTTTTGGAAAGGGGGTAGTGGATTTCATTTGATTTTGTTTAGTAAATGTGTGTTTATTTAATTTGCAAAATATCTTTTTTTTTTCATTTCAAATAGGTTATAAATATACTATATAAAGATTTGTCAATGAAAAAAACCCACTTTTCTTATGTTAAATTTTTTCTGAGGCAAACACAAATTTTAGACACATACACGCAATTAAAAAGTTTACCATTAATAATACATTCGTCAGAAGCATTAGTTTTTCTGATAATTTTGATTTATAAAACGTGATGCATATTTTTGAAAAGAGAAATGCGTTTTTAATTTCACTAATGTCTGTGTGTTGAGGTTATAAATTATTACAGGAAAAGATGTAGTTTGAAGTATTGGTAATTTGGGAAACTTATATATATATAAATGTTAGCTTTTCTATCAAAATAGTGAGAAAAAATTTGTAGACAATAATGAAGGGCAATTTTAAAGTTATTGCTTTAAAAGCCGATTTGCTCTATTTTACTTTGAACTTACATATTTCTTTTCCCATTTTATTTCGTGCCTTGTTACAAAAATATAGATTTTTCGCGGAATGACTTTTATTTATTCTAATTTTTCTATCGGTGCCAACCGCGAAAAAACAAATAAACATCAACGCCAGCAAATCATTAAGCAAATATTTGTCCTGCTAACTTTTTTACTTGCCATTGCCATCCCCCTCCTTCCCAATCCGTGAAATAAATTACTGGCCGCTTGAGTCCCACAAGACCTAGCTAAGCTGAAGTGGTCGTATATTACGGAGTGACGTCTTCTGACAATCTGAATTTGTCACCAATAATTTTCTTGTTCAGCTGGTTGAGTAATTTGTTGAGACTACGCCAAAGCGGCACGCTCGCCAAGTTCTGTAACATCATAAACATGGGAATTGATTTCTCTCGTTGTGTAATGTTCTTTGAGGGAGAGTTCATTGAAACGCGACATTTGTTGTCGGTTACCCTAGTTTGGCGACCCCCTGCCTCCCCCTTTTTTTCTTTCTCCTCGTTAAATGTTCGTTTTTAGACTTTCTCTGTTTATTACTATTTCGTGTCGAAATCTATTAAAAGGTATCTAAAGTCGTAATGTTAGTTATGAAAAAAAGATCTGTTCGTTTAATGAGATGTGATGTTGCTATTTTCTGTATTGTAAAATTTCGAAATTATTGCCTAGAATACTAAATATGCACGAGGTAATAAAATTAACTGTTTGTTTAATGATTATGAACATTTGATGCAAATACCAGTTATATATATATGTAGTTATTAAATCGTATCATTTTTTATATGTGCATTTCCAATCAACGATCAAAACAACCAAGACGATTAATTTATGAATGTATTAATTACCCTTAAATTTATTTTATAATTAATAAGTTATTACTTAATTTTTAAGCTTCATTTTTGAAGTAGTATAATGTTTTTTGCTGAAATGTGTAGTACTTTGATAAGATTTGTGTTGTATCCAGAAATTATATATAAAATGCAGAATTTTTATATTTTTTTATTTTTATATCATCTTTGTAGACCTAGAATGTAATAGTATAAGCAGCTTCTATACATAAAATTATATTCTTATTTTTAATATTAAGGAAGTATGTTTAATAAAGGTGTAATGATGGATAATATAAGGGCTAATTTTACATTATGTTCCAATGATCCAAGCGTGTTAAATTAAATTCGAAACTGAGCTATAAGTTTCAATGGGCAATTTAAAAATAGTTGGTTCCTGTTATATTGCAACTGTTAATCTGTAAACATCTCTGCAAATTTTTTTTTTTTGCCATCACCTGTTATGCTTACATTTTGTGTAAACAAGTTAACGACTTATTAAAATACTTCCCCCTTTATTTTATGTAAAAAAAAAATCACCCTTTGTCAACTTTTAAATATTAAATGCTTCTGTTTTTCTTTCCTAATTCCTCTGTAAAACCTTGAATTGCACTCTCAATATGAAAGTCAAATAGCCTCTCCGTTAAATCTTTTCCTGGTTATTAATTCCGTGTTATTTTACTGTCTACTCCTCACCAATTCGAAGACAAATAACATCAACAAAGTTTTGTGTGAAAAGGACACATTTATGGTCGCATCTAAGAGAGGGTAATATTCTCCTTTGAGATGTACTTTCAAAACCAGATGTTGCCCGTCTCCCCGCTACCTCCCATTGTTTTGTGTGTGGGTAATTTATGAGTAATTGTGATTTTTTTTTCCTCCCTCGCCCTGCTGTTGTTTCGCCGCATTGCCACCCGTGATGCTATTAATGAGTTGTGATGGGGTGTTTGAGGGAAAGATAGGGGGTACAAAGGCGTCTGTGGCTTGATATAACCACTTGCTCACTGGATTTTCTGAAAGTTATTTGTATTAGATGCTCTGTGTGAAGAAATGAATGGTTTCTAAATTTTTTACTAATAAGAGCAAGAATTAATGTTTTAATGTTAAAATTTCTACGAAAAATATATTTTGTTCGATAATATTCATTCTGACTTTTTTTCTCTCCTTTTTTGTGGGAAGAGGCATGTGATATGTTTCCCTCTTCTCAAGCTTAAAGAAATATAAAATAACTGTACATTCACATTATTTTTTTTTAAAAGAAACTCTTTAAATTCTGATTTATTTTTGAACACTTTTATTGAACTTATAAAATATTTAATATAATCTTTTCATTGTTGAGAGTCTGCAGTGCTTTTACTGTTTTTAGCTTTAGATTTTAGGAAATACGTCTGTACACGTGACGTTTTAAGATTTCTTGAGGCTCTGGGCCCTTTATGTAACAGTAGGCTCTATCTGCAACCCTTTTGAGTAGACAGTACTGCATATGTTGTCAGATACTAGTGTAAATAGTAACATGTAACAAATATAAATGTGTGACTCACTTTCACAAACCCTGGCCACAAACCAACTAAACTAGACACAAAGGTCGTAACATTACTACGCAGCCATGCCACTGTTGTCAGTTGTCATATAGTTTGGAAATCCTAGTTTTTCGGAGAATATGTCCTGAACTAACATCTTATGATAAAAATTTTTTTGGACCATGATCTTATTAAAGCATGGTCCCAGTTAGCCCTTGCCTTAAGGTATCCTACGTTCGGAACCGTGATTTTAAAAAAAGCACATAAATGGATAATTTTCGTGATATTTAATGTCACTTAGATTAGAATACATGTATAAAGTTGTTTTAAGGACATTTTGACAAAAAATAAATAAATAAATAATAAATATTTAAATACAATATTTCGGCAAAAAATTAACTTAGAATAACCTTTTTTTCAAAATCTCATTTTGTGGAAAATGCTTCTATTATAATAACATTTTGCCTGTCTATAGCTCAGACCTCTGTACAGAGGCTCAACTATGATTTTTGAAAAATTCACATTATTTTCAGAGTTACAACCCATTGAAATAATGATCGGCGTTTTTTTTAATTTCTCCCTCTGTTGTTTAAAACATGGATAAACCCACTTCTAAGTTATATATTTCAAAAATTTAGTTGAGCCTCTGTACGGAGGTTTTGGAAAACTATATACAGGCAAATATTATTATAATAGAAATATTTTTCACAAAAAGAATATTTTGAAAATGGGTCATTCTAGGTTCAATTTTTGTCAAAATAGTTTACTTAAATAATTTTTTATTGTAATACTATTCTTAAAACAATTTTTTGTTCATTTTCTAATCTGAGTGACACTAAATATCATAAATATTATCCATTTATACGCTTTTGTAAAATCACGGTTTCGAACGTAGTCGTATCTCTGCACGTGAACGTTGTATGAGTATTTTTCTTAGAGCAAAACTACACTGAATACTTTATCTGAAATGATGGCAACTGGAATTTTTTTTTTTTAAATACTGAGTATAAAATATTGTCATTTCGTGTCTGAAATGTTACTTTTCTTTCTTAATGAATTCATTAATTCGAACGCCATATCAAAAATGGTGTAAAATACCTCGGACGTACGTGCAGTTTATAATAAATGTAAGATGTTACGCATGCATAACCATTGCTTTTAACTATATTAAAAAAACCCGTTTTGATTCGGGTTACATAAATTTCGATACGTCTTATTAATTGAGTATTATATAACCATTTATTCTATTACAATTTAAATGAAATAACCATCATTCAAAAGAAATTTCTTCCTTCTTTCCTGACATTCCATATTTTATTATTTTTAGAAGTGGTAGAGCGATTAAAGAACTGGTTTAAATGATAGTTTCATGTTTTTTTTACATTCATTGAAACCGAAAGATAAAGACTGTTAGATAATGCGGTCATTGCGTGCGCTCTTAATTAAAGCAAAGTTTGATTTAGAGAATTCTGCTAAGTTTTAATCAGTTTTGCGAATGCAAAAAAGATGGAGTGTGTGTGAGAGAAAAAAAAGTTTCCACAAGTTCTGCTCCATTTACAAAACGAAACCTATCGTATAAGTTATTTATTCTCAATTTTTTTTCCGAGTCTGTTCGCGCGCGCGCGTTGAAGTAGAAATAGCATTAATTCCGCAGTTGATTCGTGCCTATCAAGATTTTTGTCTGTTTGAAGCATCTCATAATTCCTCTATTTCCGTGTCAGATTCTTTGAGGAAAGTTCCGGGAGTCAGGAGTCCAAGTTTATCTCGACATTAATTGCTATTCAGGAAATACTGTTGGATAAAAACGTATTCCGTGCTACTAATACCTTTTTTGCTTCTTCCCAATTATTTTTTTTATTTTTTCGTGTCGTATCCTTATTTTTTTAAATACTGGACAACTAAACTTAAATCAGTTTTACTCTGTAACCAATCATTAGAATCATAGACTACGAATTAAAAACAAGTGTACTTTTATATTTCGCTCATTTAATTCAAATTAGGAGAAACATTGTAATAATATTTCAATTATGTGAAAAATAGGTAGGTGGTAAAAATGAGCTTATGCACTCTTGACACAGATGTTTATAATGTGCTCTCCTCGAATAGCCTTGTTGCATTGATACTTTGCAATTCTGTATTTCTTAGATGGACAGCAAGTACAAAATTTTGCCTCTGCTGGATAGGTTAATTTTTTAAATGCATTTTTATAAATCTAGAGTTTATTTAAATTCATTTTTAACCGATTTCATTTCAACCAACTGCTCAGATCTAATAAAAGGTACTTTTAGGGTTGTCCTCGCCAAATGTCAAACGCTGTGTGAACTGAACTCCAGACACATTTTCAGATAAATAAATGTACCAAAATTCACATAATTTCCACCATTTTAGTGCATATATATTCGTTTATAATACTCTATCTTTCGAATTTAAAACATTCCATGTATGCGCCTTTTTGCTTACATGTAAATGAATGTGTGAACTTTTCATTTATCTTACAGCTTAGGAGAAGAGATATGGAACACAAGCAGTGAAAATATACCGGTTCTGGGCCGGGGCATGAAAGAGAGGCAGGGGAATTCATCCCTCCCCTTCTTACCGATAAGGGATTATGTGAGGATTTCCCTCCCCTCATCGCCGTACTGATAAGATAATGATTCTGAGAACATGTGGAAATTCATGTTTTTAGCGATATTCTTACATAAACTCGATTAAATGGTTTTAATTGGATAAAATTAATGCAATCTGAACGAATTAATTGCGTGACTGGAAGCGAATTTTAATTTGGATGAATAGAACGAACTCGTTGGAGAGAGATAACTTGTCCCACTGAATGTTAATTAATGTTTATTCAGAGCTATTTTTTTCAATGAACATTGTTATTTAAAAATGAATAAAGTATTATTCACCTATGGTGTCATCATGAATGATTTGAATTTCTAAAGAAGCTATATACATTAGACTTATTCTTAAATTTAGTTTAGAACCTTAAAAGTCTTCGTACTTGAATGTTAGTGGATAATATATTTCACTCTAAATTTTACAGTTGTGTTTGAGAATAGTTTTCAGGAGAGTTGGTGTTCTTAAATTTAGATGTTCTTTTTAATTGTTGAGGCTTTATTTAGAGCTACAGATGGTAAATTGCTTAGAAAAGTTATTAAAAAGTGGTTTAGTGGTAAAAAGCTCATACTTTACCTAACCTATTAAAAATAAATTTAAGAAAAATAAAAGTATTTGTGTAAGTCGAATTTTCCTTGCTAACTTTTCTGTATTTTGTTTTTCTTAATTGGTAAATTTTGTGATATTATGAACATACTCGAGAGAAATCAATCCAAAGAAACTATACCATGAATTTAAAAATAATAAAATTCCTTTCATTTCCATCTTTGCTTTCATGCTGTAAAACTATATAATTCTACTACATATATGAATGTTATTTCTTTACCTTAAATGGCCCTTCAGTTTATTGATAGAATAATGTATATAAATGTTTGGGTAAATGCTGTTATAAAACAGTACATTTAGAAGGACTAATATATATTGTCTAGCATAACGTGGGATTTATTAATTCGAAATGTTATTAATGTTTCTTAAAATGATTACATAATGATGCAGAAATTGTTTAAATGTAATATATGAATTGAATGAAAGATACATGCTCTTGGGCGGGAGGGTTATTACCCGATTATTACTGTAGAAAATGGATGCAGCAAGATTTCTAGCTTTAGGTTGCTTTTCTCATTGTTGTATTGCTTATTCCATCCATATAATGCAATACTATATTGGTTGTACGGGTGTATTTAATTTTTAAAAGTTTTACAATGCGGCTTAGGGTTATTGCAGTCAAGGACATTTAATTTGTAGAATTTTTTTTTAAAAAAAATTATTAACAATTATTTGTTTCATATTTAGTTTCAATATTTGTAATATCTTACAACTTTTTTTTCTTTCATTTTATCTTTGTTTAAAATTTCACCTCTCCATTCAGTGAAGTATTACATAAAACAAATTTCCAACTTCTCTGAACTTTGTAAAGATACATTTTGAATTCAAATGAGAATTATTTATTTCATGATTCGAAAGACAATTGAAAGAAAAAAAAAGAGGGGGGGGGGAAGAAACGTTAATAACGTATTTTTCGCCTTGTTTGAGTAAGTAATAAGACGAGGTTTTCCACTTATTTCGCTGGTTGACACATCAACAAATATTTGACCTCCTTTTAGCTGTTGGAAAGAGGCTGATATATAGCGGCCATGGAATCTGTTCGTTATGCGATAAAGAAGTGTTTCCATATTCAGACACTATCAGTGGGGTTTAGTTGTTAAACTGAAGTAAACGAATCTCGATGTTAACGATTGTGTTATCTGCTTGATATTTCGTGGAGTGATAAAGAGAGAAAGAGAAAACTGTTTCGGATTTTTTTTACCGATTTCTCTTTCTCGATGAGGCGTAGTATCTTTTATTAGAACTGCGTGATTAAATACTGATGAATCGTGAAGGCTTGTTATTCTGTTATTTAAAAAAAAAAAGGGGGGGGGGTCACTGATAGGTTTGTGATTGCGAGGTCAGTTATTTTTAAATTTGTTCCCAATCAAAAATTTCGCAGTTTCTTTCCCTTTTTTTAATTTTGATATTGTATCAACAGCTTTTTAAATGTTTATTCTATTGCTACCCTTCTTGTACACAGGCAGGGGAAATCAAGAATTAATAAAAAATATGCGATTTTCCACCTGACACTACAGTTTCTCCTCCCTCTCCAAATTAAATTTTTCGCTAAACTACATAAAAATTCGTTGTTGTTTGTAATACTTTTCCTTTCCCCAAAAGTGTTTTCCCCCTTATTTCTTCCTTCCTCTAAACTTGCTTGAATAGCTGTAGCGTACATTATTGTATGCTTATTCGATAAAGGGCAACTCAATAAGTTTGCTTCCAATTTCGAAAAGCGCAGTTTATATTGTATTCTTATGATTGTATTGATTAAGGAAAAAAAATTCCCTCTATTCTTACCAGTTATCTATTTATTTATTTTTAGTTTGTCGAAAACTTGAATGGTGCAAATGATTCTAAAATAGTTTCAGTAGTGATAGTTCTAGCTTATTGCCCATTACAATTTTTCCAACCTGCAATTGTAGTGAATTATTTCGTATTATCAAAATGCATCGGTTAACTCTAAAGTACCGTAAAATCTGGCGTATAACGCGCACCTGTACTTTAAAGCTGCATTTTGTAATTTTTAGGTACATTCGCCGTATAACGCGCACACTCTTTTTTACGAAGAAATCTGAAATGTTAGTATACAATGCTCTTATGTTTTATTAGAGGTATTATCCCAGACTTTTGAAAAAATATAGTACACTTCTAGAACTATAACTCTTTAGTTCATAAGACATGTCATTTCTTTTAAATAAACAGTATTTCGATACGGATAGAGCTAAATTTTTTTTAATGCTATCGTTTTTATACCCGGTGTATAACGTGCACCCTTAAATTACGATATTATTTTTTTTGTGTTAAAAGTGCGCGTTATGCGCAGGGATTTTACGGTATTTTCTTTTTTCGGTTGTTCTAAATATGACTGCAATTATATATTCCTTTGTTTTCCACATTAATTTAGGGATTTCTTTTCTTTCTTCTTTTTTTTTTTATGATTTTGCTTACTCATCGCGAAAATGTTTTCCTTAAATGAATTCCCAGTGTAAAATAATTTATACCGTTTGTGTTGATAAACGTAGCACATATAAACTACACCGGAACCATCATTTAAATAAGCAACAACTTATTTTAACTTTTAATCTTGTCGAATATTTCGCCGCCACCGCGTAAGACAACAATTTTTGTTATTTTACTATAAGAAAGTGGTTTTCGAAATTCGTTATTGCACCCCCTCTCCCCAAATTAACCATTGCGCCTCTTTTGTACTCTCACCCAATATCCAAAACTCCCGAGTTCTCAATTTTAAGCCTTTGTATCGAAGTTAGAATTAGGTAAATAAAATTTAATAAACCTTATTATATTAAAGTCACCTTTTTGGGTATTTTTTATATTTATTTGTTATGTGCTGCGAAATATTACGTTTTCGTTAAAATTTTCTCGCCTCTCTTTTCTTCAGTCCTTACTCTGTAGGGCAGTGCTTCCTAACCTTTTTGCTGCCGTGGACCGGTCAACGTTGGATAACTTTACTGCGGCCCGCTGATGTTGATTTGTTTATATTTTAAATTGTTTTGATTTAATAATTTCAATTTAATTGTGTGTGATTAAACATGCCTTCGTATTATATTACGGTTACACCAAAAAATGAATATATCCATACGAAGCCGTATAAACCCGAAAGACATACACCACAATAAATAAAATGAAATTTCTTGTTCTACCCATTGCTACTTGATCCATGGACCGGTCCGCGGCCGGGGTGTCTGGGCCCACTGCTTTAGGGGATATGCCTCTCAGTTTGAAAACTTTAAGAGGAAATCACTCTTAGCGATATTCTCAAAACTTTTCTAACACATTTCAGTAAATTTATCGGTGACAGTTAGTTTTACCGTTGGATCATTTTCAATTAATGAATCGCTGAATTAAAAAATTGAACCCACATGTTAGCTTTATTTGTAAATACGTAATTACAGTAGCTTTTACATCACCTAATTAAAATCTTTTGTAACACGTTATTTATCTAATCAGCTTCACCTTGTTCTACTTCTTTGCATCAGTGTACAACCTTCTCCCTCCCTCAAAAAAATCCAGCCTCTCAATCATCGATTTGTCCAATGGATCCAAGGCCACACTTCTGGCATTGCGGTTTGTACAACGGCTTCTCTCGCCTGACCTCTCTGCCGAGTTCAAACTCACCCTCAGAGGCTGGCTGCTGAAGTATCTTTGTCATTAAAAAAAGAAAATAGCCAGTTACGTGCGTGAGATGTTTTTATTGTAATCGATTATCGGAATGGAGTCACGAGGACTTGCCGACTCGTTTATGTTGGAAGAATGTGACCGGCCGCTCGAGAAGGGGACTACTTACTAGAATCACTTTCTTTCGCGGCCTGACCTTGTCATGGGGTGGAACAATTAGGGAGTGGTTTTTATCAGTTTGAAATATGCTGTGAGTTATTTATACTGAAAAGAATCAAGGTTGAAATATATATATATATAACTTTTTTTTTTTGTTGACTTGGATTAAATTGTGTCTTGTAAAATTTAGAGTTTTATTGAATTTTTACATTTGTTTGTGTGTGAATATTTATGTATAGTGGTGTTTTGATTTTGTTGAATTTGGTTTAAGTTTATATACATAGAATTAATATATATTAATTTTGAAAAAAAAAAAAAGATATGAGTAAGTTTTATTGACCTATACTTTCAATGATAATTTCGGTGTATTTATTACAATGAATTGCTTTTTGGTTGCTATAATGAGAAAGTGAAAAGAAATGAATTGAAGAATGATAGTAATAAGCCTTTTTATAACTGTAATACGGTATTCTTGGATACATTAAGGTAAATTAAACACTTTTGAACTGTAATACAGTATTCTTTGTATGTTGAAAAAATGTTAAGTCCAAATTATAAAACCAGAAAAAAAATATAGATGAATAGCAAATAAAAATTAATAAAGGAGGATGTAAAGCAAATTGCCCCAGCAAAATATTTGCATTACTTAAATATTGAAAATTAAAAAAATAAAAAATAAATTAGGAATTGTTTTCGTTGCTTTTATTCTTTCTGTGTTTTCTTTTAATGCATTATTTTAAATTTCTACTAGTATATTTAATCCTGCAAAATATTGTACATAAAAATAAATATTTGCTATCAAATGTCATAACACACATTTTTTGTGTAGATGTGGCAATGTTTTCACTTAGTAATTCGTTAAAAATTCTTGAATTTTATTATGATTCTTTTATATTTATTTTTCAATGATTCAATTGCATGCTCGTGTTGTTAGTTATTTTAGGTTCCACACACTTATATCCGTCAGTTCGAGGAAGTCGCCAATGTTGGCTAGGTTATTGCTCACGGCGACATCACGTAATCGTATTTGGCGTAAGAATTTTGTATCAATATCATACATACTAAGAATACGACGTCTTGACTTTCAATAAACTTGAATACATGTGCGGTTATCTTTCGTTTTTCGTTTACAGAATTCTAGATAGGGCACATATTCTGACTCTCGGAAACCTTTGATTATTTTTGTAGCTTTATTTATTTTTTTTTTATTAACTATTAATTTCTATCCTTGTTATAATGATGAATGAAAAAGCATAATGAGTCTGGCATTAATTTGGCGAGTTTTACAGTATATAGCGTTTCTTCTCTCTAAATAATACAAATGTATTTTTATGTTATTTTTTTGCATAAGTATTAAATGTAACTTAAAAGTATTTCGATGTCTTCATCGATGATCGGGTACTTTCAAATTGATTCGTATGAATTAAGTTTAAAATAATATGAAGTGATCAAGGACTCATTTATGTTGTTTGCCATAAACTCTTTTATATCACACACAAATCTGAAATTGAATTCTTACTCACAATCCGACCTTGGTACGCTTATAAATCCATAAGTTAAGGCAAATATGTATCTTACACGGTCAACGTACTGCAGAGGAGGCATTGACTCGTTCCAGCTCTTGTAGTGTCGTGTGATCAGACCGTGGTAGTGCGATATGAGAAAACTCACGTCATACCTGTCTTTTATTTATTCTCTCCCTTTTTTATTCGATTCGCTTTCCAATCTTGTTGGGGCTCATCTTGCATTCTACGCCTCGCTACGTTTCGTTGTCGGGTATATGCCGTAACCTTTTTTCCTTCCCCCGTTGAACGCGTTGGTATTTCGCATTCCTTCCTCTTTCATTCTCATAGGTATATTCAGTGGTGAAGTTAGTACGATGCGTTGGATTGTATATATGCTCTCTTTATTTTTAAAACTTTTTAACCTTTTTTTCTTTCTTTTCTTGTTCCGTTTCGTACGAAGGTCAAAAATGTTCGGAAATACGCAGTTAATTTTTGCCGAAAAGCTGTTCTTGTTGTGATCTTGTTTCCAGTTCCTTTTATTGTTCTTCTTTCCTACCTTATAAATAAGGTTTCAAGCAGTACTCATAGTTTATTTTGGAACAACAGCTTTATACCCAGCGGGTCTAGTTTCAGTACAATTTTATATATAAAAAATCAACCATTAAAGACATTTAAATAAGGAAATTAAAAAAAAACTCTTTTCTATTTTCCTCTGTTATTGAGTTAAAAAAATTATGATTTTGTTACTACTGTAAATTAGAATCATATAACCCCAAAATTACAGTTAATATAAAAGGTTTTAAATTCTCAGCAGAAATTTCGTCTGAAGATACAGAGGCATGAGTAATTGGTATTCTATTAGTAGAGGATGATTAGTTACTTGTTCTATCAGTGGCGCACACAAGGGGGGTGTCCTAGGATTCCGGATCCCCCCTAAAGCCCTTGGGTTTTTTTCCGATTGATTATAGTTCTATGTATATAGTACGTAAAATTTAATTAAATATTTGTTATTAATGATTAATTTGATTAATTAATGCTAATTATTTATTCAATAATTAGTTTTTTACTCTTTTTTTTCTTCCCCAAATCGACAAAATCAAAAGGAGCATGATACAAAAATGGTGGACTTTCGACCTGGACCCCGAAAAATTCCTGTGTGCGCTACTGTGTTCTATTATTGGTCGAACTTGTGGTTATAAAAATCGGCAGCTATTAGCTGATGCTAATTTTTTGGAAAGTTTGAATAAAGCGCTGTAATGCCATAAATTCAAAAGTAACTAGTATCTCTTGAAATAAATTTCAAGAAAATCTTAAGGTTGTAAAATAAAACTTTAGACGTATAATAAGTGAATTTTTCGAAAATCTAGACACTGTAAATATGAAATAAAGATTCTAAAAATCATTGTTCATAAATGGAAAATGTATACTGTGCACATGTAGTGAATCTAAAAACGAACCCTACTAAAGTGGGTAATATCCATTTAAAAAAAAGTGATGTTAAGCAAAAATTATGATTAAATTTTTTAAAAAAAAATTGAGACTTTTTGTGTGAAACTCTTAACTGTACTTTTAACATAAAACAGATATTTAATATTTAAAGTCAAGAAAGGGCATAATTGCAACATGAAGTTCTAAAAAACATTGTCCCACTACAGTAAATCGCTGGACTTAAACAATATATTTCTTTTTCATTTTGAACACAAAATGGGACTGGAACTCTCACTACGTCTGAAGGTAACATGATTCCCCTGATTTCCAAACTTGAAAAACCTTCGATTACGTAAACAAAATTTCCTTTGTTTCCGTCTTCGCGATTTGAGGTAAAGACAATATTTATGCATGTTGTGAAACAAGGTGGGTGTTGTGTTCCCAAACTGAAGAAACAGGGTGACGGTTTTAACAGTGTCAAAATCGTGTGGTCGGTTTACGCACATCACACTATCTATACTGGGAAATAGCGTAATATGATGCAAATGAACAACTTCTCACTAGAAAAGTTTGTGTATAATGTGAACATGATAAAATACAGCAATAAAAAGAAGTATATGAAACCACAGAATTGTCAATTGAGTAATGTATGATTCGTGGACAATTAAAACAACATCTTTTAATGTAGCATTTATCGAATGGAGGGAGTATGTGTTAAGCTTCAATCCTGTCCTCGGAAGGTGCAATTTCATTTCAATGGGAATAATTTGGCTTAGCATGTTCCAATTTGTGATATGTATCACCTCGTGTCTATTCAATAGAATTGATGGATGGTAACAGTTTGTCTTCTCAGCTTTTGTAGCATTATCAAAGTAAATCCAAATAGAATATTTGCATGACACTCTGTTTCAGGAACCAACATAACAGTCAGACCTGTTTTGTAAGCTACGTGTATTGTACATTAATTGCTGATAATGAGATGAAGTATTAGCTGAAGATTATGTGATTGGTTAAGACTTGTGTGTTCGCAGACAAAATTATTTGATATTTGAGAAAGTAGGATATTTCTTAGCTGGGATTAAACGCTCAGTTGTATTTCGCTTTGCATTAATTGAGACATTTGTGTGTGTTTGAATATTTTTCGGATATTCCTGCTGAAATTCCGTCTATAATATCTAAACATCTGTAACAGTTTTCCCGTAAAATCCTGTTGGTTTTCCATTCAAAATAAATTAGCTAACATTTATTTAGCTGTTGCATACTGGAATTATAACGTTTCTCTTGTAGTATTTTTTCCTAGGATTTTTTAAAAAATCTAGCTTTAAAAGATTGATTTATAAGCTATTTGAAATTGTGAATGGTCAGTCATTCCAGCTTTCTTAATATTTAGAAGTATTCAGTATCTTTAAAATTAAAAAGTTTAAAAACTGTATAACACAATAAAATGCAGTATTGAAAGAGAACAATGTTGTTTTGATTCTTTTCGGCTTTATTTACATTTAATGTGTTTTTTATCTTCTAGTTTGAAGAATTTCTCTTTAAGCGCAATACAATGTATAAACTTAATTAAAAACCTGCCCTGATTTTTGATTTTTAATTCAATAACATAAGCGGGAGTCGTATGTTTAAGAGTGTCAAAATGAATTTTTGTTATTTTCATTTAGTTTTGACAGCTGCATGGGATAATTCCGATATTACGTTATTTCGACTTTACCAATTTCATAGTTTCCTTGGATTAGTTCCAGTTGGCCGTAATCCAAGTTTCATTTTTCTTTGTGAATTGAAACATTAAAGTTAACAATACTCAAATTTTCTGGTAATTTGAATATATTTTAACTCCAGTATGAATATATTCAACTCCCAAAGAAGGTTTGAAATAACATTTATTTCCCTTAAAACGTTAAAATTAAATCGTTCCTTCCCCCCGTACAATGAAAGGTTTTCATAATAATAGTTACAAGATTTATACCTTAGTTGTGTACATAGTTAACCATTATTAACTTGTTTTTCTTCCAAACTTCAACACTGCTTTCTTTAACGCTATACTGAGAATACCTATTCAGTCCTGGAAGTTTATTCTTTTGATACCCGAAAGACTAAGTATTTTGTATATGCCATTGACTACAACAGACTTCCTGATGAGAGGGTGTCAAGCCCAGGTTGACTCCCGCGGTTAAAGGCCGTCAACCATTTATTCCATTTCTTATCTGGAGATTCTTTTCCTTTTTTCAACTACCTCCCGTCTCGAATGTTTTGACCCTTTTTCTTTTATCTCCAGTCTTGGAAAAAAATTTGGCGTGGAATGTTTCGTATTCCCATGTTTTATTGGTTGGATGCTTCCTTTGAATTCTACTTATGCTACGTATTTTGTTTTTAATGTTGGGTTTTTTTTAGGACGGAAGTCCGTTCAAAATTGTTTGAAACGGACATTTTTATATAGTTATGTGATTTAGGTTAGAAGCAATGAATTCTATTATTGAAGACTGCAACCTAATTGAACAACTCTTTGTTTATATGTTTAATTTGTGAACATAATGTTGTTGGACTTTTTTGATGAATTTTCTTTTTTTGACATTTTATGTTGCTGAATTGATCAGTACTTATGATTTTTTTAATGTTAATTAAGTTTTAATAATGAGTGAGCTGTATTACGTTGCTTATTTAAATTTATCTATTCGCTATGTATATCGAACTCAAAAATAAATTATGTTTACATATAAAGCGTTGATTAATTCTCCCGATTCTTGCTTTCTTTATGTGGCCGCGATAGCCTTGTGATTGATCTATACAAGCTTTCTTCAATTAATCCTCTTGGGAAATCTTTGGGCTATCACAATTCGCGTTATTCACAACCAACCCTTCGGAAGAAGAGAATAGTGATGTTTAAATTAACTTACTATAAATATAGTTGAGGTTTTCTAAGCTTGAGGTAGAGAAGGAGAAGATATATACTCGAGTCAGGTGAGATTGCTACTGAAGGTATAAATAGAATTATAGTGATTTGATTCTTAGGAGGAAATTTTAAAGTTACGATTGTTCACTAGGATTGATTTGATAGTAGATTAAATAGGATGATAGGTTTGATCCTTTATTAAGGTAAAGATCAAGTTTGATAGTCTCCTAATCACTCACGTTTTACCGTCTTTGTTCCACTTTCGCGGTTAACATTGAGACATTCTCTTACTATTATTAGTTGAAATTGTCTCTGTTCTTTGTGTGGAAAATAAATAGATTAATTGGATCATGCCGAGTGTTTCTTCCCTTCCCTCCACACATCTAGGTGCCCGAAAAGAAAGACGCGAGCCTCTTACAACCTAGTGGTCATGGTCACTAACTCGCGGTCGTCGAGCCATAATTTTGAGCTCTAGTGCCACTGAAGACCTACTTTGTAGAAGGGCTAATAGACGTTAAATCTGTCGTGGCTTTGAGTCCTCACGTTGACGTTTTGTAAAATGTAAGAGTAGGATGCCAGCTCGGATGTCGTCTACGTCATTTGACCGTAGTTCAAAATTACGAGGTGCATCGCCAATAGCTTTTAGAGTGTGATATTAAAAAAACGCTTTTTCACCCAATTCATGTTTATGATTTATATTGAGAGGGGTACGAAAATCTAGTATGCAAATTGACTCGATTAAATCTAGACATCAATTTTCTCTTTTAATTAATGTTTATGCATGTTTTTGAATCAAGAGAGAATGAATAATATTGTTCATTTATTTTCAAAACTCCAAGAAGAAATATCACGTATTGATGGCATTATAACTCGTTATTTCTTCCGATTGATTCCATTCCATGCTCAAAAAGTACCCAAGTGTTTCTTGATTGCATCGCATTTCCATCTCAAGTGCCAGAAATAGAATGCTAACCACGGCTGCTTGCATTGTTTACAACCCTGCATATTACTAAGGTATTTACTACGTTATTCTCACGCTTGCCGCGACGAATAGCAGGTACGTGAGCAAGATACGCGAGCGAGAATGCTTTACTTGTTCCAATTCCGCTCCTGTAAGTAACTTCGGAGGAAAAATATAAAAAAATTTCGAGTTCATCACAGCGTTACAAATGCGAAACAGGCCATTTCGTCCAGAATTATTCATGCGAGCCGGACTGCTGTAACCACAAGAGTTCGATCGCATGAAGTCCCGGTTTGGAAAATAGGATCGTTTTTGGAAGTGGCTTTTTGGTGTTCTCCGTTAGGTCCGAGTATCTTTTTATTTCCAGCTGCTGATTCGGCAGACAGCTGCCAGCTCTGTCTGCACGTCCGGAAAACAGCTGCTTTACTTGTAGGGAGGAATGGAAAACCCCTTTTATGAACATCTGGTCGCGTGGCTGCTTTGTGTCAGGTGGATTTTTAGTTTTACAGTGTTTTCATTTATCTGGTTTGTTTTTTTAAAAAATGAACCTTTATTGAATGATCATATTCCTGGAGCTTTGTGACGGCTTTCGTCTTTCATTGTTAACAATCCAAAGCCGTGAATAGTGTTACGCTGGTTGTTGTGTTTGATAAACAATTACAATGACTGTCAAGAAGCGTTACGTGGAAATCTTTATTTGGAAACACCATACTGCATTATCACTTAATTCATACTTTGTTTTTGATAGTGTAATTTATACTTATGTATTCAATCACATCATTAAAGGCAATCCATTTTTCTTTCGATTTTGTATTTCTTTAATGACATTAACCGAAAGACTTAAGCCTTCCTTTGTATTAATGTTGTTCCATTCGACGTTTTTGATCAAATGAAACTGGCTCTTAAATAACCGCGGCTAATCGTTAAATATAAGTTTATTAGTTTCTTAAACAGTTTGCTCTGATTTCTAAAGCAGCTGTTCCTTACGGTGCAGTTATGCATCAAATAGTTTCTTTAATTTAGGCCATTTCAATTCCATTCACAGAAGCATCAGAATAACTGCTTCTAATGGCAGGTCATAAAAGAGCATTAGTATGTACATTCCAGTTTCGAAACATAAAGTATATTTTATTTTTATTAGTTGATTCCTCTTGCTTGTGTACTGAAGGGATTTAAAAAGGGAAACAATGTTTCAAGAATGCGGTGAGGAATTTTATTGTGTTTCTTTTTGTTACAGTGTAACGAGAATGATTTAGTTATGATTAATTTTTCTTGATTCTCATTGCTTGATACGTGTCCATAACCCGCATTCGGTGGAAAATATGTTTAATGGTATTTTCTTATTCGTTGAAAAATTTCTAGTTCATTAATACTTGATGGTTATTTAAAATGAACTTAATCCGAAAGGGGTGTGATTGTATTAATCTATTAATATATATGCGGTGAGAATGTGACGTAATTTTTCAAAAATTGAGCATTATGAATATTTAATGGACTTATACACTTTATACAACGCTTAAAACTTTATACAAGGCTTTATATTAACACTTAATAATATTATATATTTTTTGATGCTTGCAGCTAGGTTATTTGATTTCTCGTTGTAATTAAATGATTAAAATTTCGTTATTAGCAATAATGCTAAGTACTTATCAATTATAGGAATATATCCACATGAGAAGCCAAACATAGCAACACATTGACAACGCGTCAAATTTTGTCTTATTATTTATTATATTGCTAATATTATAAAAGGGTAAAGTTGATGAAATCCCAATGTAATTAAACTTTTTATCGTTGTGTTTGAAGTGAATTTATCTTGTCGTATAATATAGCCAATGTTTATGGGTGACAACTAGGAAAATCAGCCGCCAGCCCATGTAGTCTTTGTAACCGATAAGCGTCATACATTATTGGTAGTATGTAGTATCAGATAATATTGCCAATGTTTGTGTTTGCGATAACGAGAAAAGGCAGTCGCCCATGGTCATAAACACTGTATAGTGTTAGTAGTGAAGTACGGTATAGATGAAGTAGGAAAATACCACAAATATGGATGTATAATTTCGCAATTATGTATGGGCAGCCATCATAAATTTAGTTTCCATTCGACGAAAATCATAACAATCCTTTATACCTTAAACTGGGTATTATTTTAAAATCCCGAATCAAAAAATATAAATAAAAATTCGGCACAATTTCTCTGGGATACCTTCAAATGCTCCAAAAAATTCCGAAGGGTTAAAAAAAAAGTATTCGGTCATCTCCTCCTTCCTTCCATCCTGAAGTCCAAACGTGACAAAGCAATCTTATTTCCGTTTCTCGTCGCCGCCGAAGCTGGAGGATGTGGCTAATAAAGACCATTATTTTTCTTTTCCAAGGTTATCGCCGAATTCGTAAGTTGAGTCAGGTATTGTATAGCCTCTGGGAAGAAAGGGATGATCGCTGTCTTAAACTCCTAGTAAGGGGAAGATGGTAACTGGAATGGACAAGCCAGCAGAACACATTGGAGACAGCTAATCGGTGTGCTGTTGGGGAGGTCGGCATGCCTTTTCATGGCCGAAGGCATTGAATGGATGAATTGGTTAAAGTGCGATTATAGTCAGAAACCGTTTTAGGGCCTCAGGCGCTCTACAAGTGATATTGTATGGTGATGCATTTTAAACTCGATCAAGATGGGCCTGGGAAAGTCGTGAGGTGTTATTACAATTTAGCAATATAGTTATTTTACAAATAATATTATTTTTGCAATAATTTATTTTTTTTAGCTCGAAAACGTAGCTTCCTCTAAATTCTATCACTTTCTCAATTATTGACTATGCCTTTTACTTTAAAACTGCAATGATTAAATTATATGACATAATTGCAGGAAACTTTAGTCTGACTCTTTTAGAAAACTTAGACTTTTGTCTTTTTCTTGTCTTGTTATGATTTTTTATATAATCTCTGATTATTTTCAAATTTCATAAATTAAATGTTATTTTGTATTATGTGCAAAACTTGTCATTCAATAAAAGTATCATTACTGCATCTTAATTTAAATTAATTTTTGAATAAATGTATAACATTCGTACACGTTTATAATAGTATGCAGCAAGTCTTCTGTCTTTTTGGTACAAATAATACTATTTTTTTTTAAACTTAAAAATATAAAATACACTAAGTGTTACATATTTGCATATGCGTGCAGTGACGTTATAAGATTACTTGAGGATATGAGCCTCTGTCAGAAGTAGATTCTACTTGCGACCCTTTAAGGTAAACAGTATATAGCTTACATACATAGTCAAATACTCGTACAAATAGAAACCCCTAACAATTGAATGTGTATGATTGACAGTCTTAGAAACCGATCCGGTCGATTGATGCTTTTCGGCTAAATGATGGTATATGGTGGTAGAACGACGTAGATGACTTAATAATGCAGTCTTGCCGCTATTGCCAGTTGGCATATAGCTCGAAATTCCAGTTTTTCGGAGAATATGTCCCAGAATAACATTTGACAATTAAAATTATTCGGATCATGATCTTATTGAGGCTGAGTCGAGAACAAGACGAAAACTCCTTCCGAGGGAGGCCCTGTGTTCGGGCCCAGTTGTCCCATATCTTAAAAGGTACCTGTGTGCGGTGTGTTCATCTTGTTACAGTTAAAAATGGGGAGAAATGTGCATGAACAACCAATCATTCTATATTTTTATTCTGCTATGAATAGTTTTTATTATCCTTCTGATAAATAAATTGGCATGCCTTAATCATTGATAGAAACATAGGGCATCCAATTTTTGTTCCATTATTTATTTGAAAACATTTCTGCATATATATCTAAATCGTTTGCTGCCACCAGAAATCTCGTTCGGAATAACTGAAACCTCTTGTAAACAAAACTCCGTGTCTATATAAATTTATTAAATAAAAAGCCCCTACCCAAACGAAAAACTTCTGCAGCAAGCAATCCAAACTACCCGAGCCGGTTAGGCCGGGGGAAGAAACTCGATAAATCCTTTCAAAAAATTCAGCATCCTAAATTTTTTAGCTGCCCTTCAATTTTAATGAGCTTTGCTCTTCTCTAAAAGAAAGCAATGGGAAGAGGGAATATATATATATAAAGACATAATAATCTTTAAAAAAAGTCCACGAGAGAGGCTAGATACCCTTTGCCAAATATTGATCTGGCTGTTCTGGTAGGAAGTGGGTCAAAAATCCGTTCCGTTTTCTTCCTGCCGTATCGATCTTCCGATTTTCACTGTTGTGTGGTGTTCATTTGTTTACGTTTCGTGTCGTAGCCCAAAACTTCCTGTTGGTGATACACAAAGAAGTGGTGGTTTCTTAATTAACCTTGACACCTTTCTTTTGGTGGTGGAAGTGGGCTTCAAGATGATCATTCGCACCTTTCTAGAAGATTCTGCTTTATTATGTATGCTGTGAATAAAGGAAGATGGTTATCTTCTTTTAAATGGGTTATAGGTGTTGTGGATGGTATCTTTTTTGTGTGTACTTAATTTGAGTGTGATCTGAATGGTAATTAGCGATTGATTTCTTGTTACCTGAAGTATGCTTCAGAAAAGATGGCGATAAGAAGATGGTTTTTGTTTATGAATAGTTTTCTTCCCCTTTTTGAATAACACAGCATTCTTGTTCTGCATTTTCTGGTATTTTTAACTTCTACTATAACTCCATCGATTTTAAAAGCAAGTCAAATAAAGATTGATAATAATCTATTGCTTTTTGAGTAATTTCATAATTTGGTGTAATGGAGATTGTGACAATATATCTCTAATGTGTGTGGTCTTGCGGGATTAGAAGAGTTTTAATTCTGAATCAGAAATAAAAACCGAGTTATCAATATTAAAATCGAGAATTTCGGGAAACTTTTTGCACGTATCATTTTATTTCTTACTATTCAAATTTTCAATTGTAACACTTTGCACGGAAGAAAATTTGAAAGATAAATGATAGTACAATTGATGCATTTTTAAACATAACATCTCCGTGTAGCAAATAATAATAAAATAAACTGTAATGTGTTGAGTAATTATTTATTCATCTATCCATCTCGATCAGTTAATAAGTATAATTCGTTTTTGTTGCTTTCGACATTTTGTGTTTATATTCATTAAAGTTATTTTATCTATATTTTAGACAGATAAGTAGAATCTTGTTTGAGGAAATGTTTGTTAGTTGTTTTGTTAACACGTGCACTTCACAAGTCAACTATACTCAATCAATGTTTCAAGGCTGTCATCGCTTGATATTATAGGATGATGATATAGGACCCGAATTCGGAATATTTTTCATATATAAAAGAACTAAAATATTAATATTATGTTCTGGCTTCGCTGTCCTATATAGAGCTGTGGTCCCCAACCCCCGGTCCGTGGATCAAATGGTAACGGACCACCGAGTTGAGTTTGGTGTTTTATGGCGCAAGACCCAATTTTGGCTATACTGCGCCAAACATTCATAGGTCTGTGGTCTGGACGGGAAAAGAAGAAATTGGATGACAAGATGGAGGGTCGAAAATAGAGAAGGATCACTGGGGTACCCCGGGGTCATCGGACCACCGAAGAAACGTTAAATTATTTCCATTTTATTTACTGCGGTGTATTTTTCCTTGAGTTTGTGCAATTTTCTATGGAAATCACTTTGTATTTATTTTTTGATGTAACTGTATTTTGTTCTAAAGGCATGTGTAAATACAATTAAATTAAAATTATTAATTCAAAACTGTCTAAAATATAAATAATCAACGTCCCACCCTCATCGGACTGCGGTAAAATTATCAAACGTTGACCGGTCCGCGGTGATGAAAAGATTGGAGAAAAGTGCTATAGAGAACCACTTGTTTTATCACACTATTCATTTTTATCCGAATTGACATTTTTTCTGGTATAAAATGTATTTCGTATTTTTTCTCCCATACCGTATTGCTAAATTGACTATCTCTTTACTTGTTAAAATGAAAATAATTATTTATGGAATATATTACGCCATATTATAGATATATGAAGGTTGCAAAGTTTCATGAAAACCGAGACATTTTTCTGTTTGAAAAAGTGCTGCCCGTTTAGTTCAGGCTCTCTCGTATATTTGTCCAAGACAGCCATAACATAAAAATGGGGAAAACTCCCAAAAGCGCAATATATAAAAAAAGCTGTTTTTATAGTTAGAGGTTTAATGGATTATCATTACTTTGAATTGGATCCTTAATGATCGAGTGTATCAAATTTGAATGAGTCAAGTAATTGAGGAAACAGTAACCTTTATATATATGTGATCAAAGGTATTTAATCTTGAACACGCCAATTACATGAAATGCGACATGAAGAAAGATCACGATCATATTGCAGTGCTTATGAAAGTTGAGGTTGAGGCCATTAAAGATGGTGTGATATCTTCTCTTTGTCTTAGAAGAATGGAATAGTATTTTAATCCTTAACGATGTTCTTTCGTAACCCGATGTGTTGAATAATACTCCCAACCTTTGTTGTTTTAACCATTTGACCTGGAAATAAATCAACTTATTCATCAGAATTATTCATATCATCCATTCCAATTTTTAACAAAAAGATTGTTTTCTAGATATTTGAGAAAATTAATTGAATCGTGTTCAGTTTGAAACATTTTTTTTTTTTGAGAAAATAGATTTTAAAATATGTATGTTTGTATAAGTGTGTATATTTTTTACTGCGTATGCAGTTTGTTAATTTCAAAAATTATTTTACAACTCTGTTTGCTATAGAAATAAAAATTGCATGTTTTAAAAATTTTGAAAATTTGTTGTATTGTTTTAATAATTTCAAATATATATCGTAGCACTTTTCAAATGCTAATGTAAAAAACTTTAAAAAAAATCGTTTAGGAAGGAATTCGGGTTTAAATGTGATTTAACTTGAGATTTTAATGCTGTTAAACTGTTTGTTTTAAACCAAATAACTTTTAATTCTATTTCATGAATTCTGTGTAATGTGTTATATTTGGCCAATTACAGATCTAATTAAAATTTTAAGATGCTTATGAATAATTTTGTATAGCCTGAGGATTAAAATTAAATATATGCAGTTTGTGTGTGCCTTGAATTTAAGTTCTTGTCTATAACACAACACTTCTACATCTGAATAATTTTAGGTGCACGTTTATTTTTTATCATTGTGCTAACAATTAAATCAAAAGGAAAAATGTATGTTTATTTGCTTTAAAAATATTAAGACAAGCATTGTTTTTCTTTTATTAGGGTATAAGATATTCTCTAAAAATTTCGAGGTCGTTTTGCCCTATTTTTGTATATCACCTATAAAAATTGCCTGCAGAATTTATATTTGAAAACTCATTTTAAGTTAATGTGTTCCATAAACACGTCTGCAATCTTGACAGTGTAGAAATATTCTATGAGTATAAAATTTTATTTGATGCCTAGCTATTGAAGACGAAATGCGAAGCTTTGAAAAAGTTTATCCTGTTTAAATAAATGCTTTTAGAACACGTTAAAATGTCTTATTCTTCATACTGTATTAGTATAGTAATAATAGACTACAACTATATTTCGCTACAACATTAGGCTAATTCAGTATTATCTACATCTTTACTAAAAATAAACTGATGAGATTTTTTTCCTTTGACTAGGGTCAATTTTTTAGCTCAGTGTTGATTGCGAATGTCACAGGCGCGCGATAACCTTTTTTCCCTCCCAACGTTATCATTACGTGACGACACACAGCGCGCATTATGTTCATATACAAAGTTTTACATAAATTTCCTCTTCCTTTTAACAAACTCGCTTACCGGTTCTCCAGGAATGATCGAGGCGGTTTTAAGCGATGCAAATTTTCATGTCAGGTAATTACCAACTCGTTTATTCGGTCACGGGACGTGAAAGAGCCTCTTTCTTCGCAGTCCTTCTCGGGGGAGGTAAAGGGAAGAAAAGGAAAAAGGGGGGCAAAAATGGCACTTAGGAAACTGCAGATCTCCCGTCCAAACATCCATTTATCACTATGTCTGTCATGCTTTCTTGCATGTGTGTGCCAAGCCGGGGTCAATGGCAGCTCTCGCTTTTTCCCACTGCAGTAGTAGTTTGGCTTCTTGCTTGTGCTTTCTTTCTTGTTGGTGGGCGAAAGATAGTGGTGTGTGGTGCGGTTGGTTTTTCTGGGGAAAAATAAAAGAACGTGATGCCTTTGAACTCGATCCGGTAGTGGAATTTCGGTCACGGATTTGGTCTTAGATTTGCGGTGGATGTGAAAAAGATCAAAGCGAATATGTCAATGGGCTTTGGAAAGGATGTGCTAGCCGTGAATATGGTTTGACCCTTTCTTATTTGAGTTTGCTGTGGTAGGGTTTGAAGGAACGTGGTCTTGTGTATTGATGACTCATTTTTTTGTGCGTTTGTTTTGAAAAGTTTCCAAAGGAAAGTTCGAATCTTGCTTCGTTTTTAAATTTGTCTTGGTTAAAAAGCATAAACATGCTTAAACTTTGTTGAGTGTTTTACGCCCTATTTTTTTTTTTTTTTTAAATTTTTAACTCTTTCAGCATAAGATCAGATCGTTCTACAAATGCTTAAGCAATCAATTCTTGAAATAATTTTCTTAAAAAATAATTTATTTTTTTACTAAAATTTTTGATGGTAATAATGATTTTTCATTTATTTATCAACACATTAATGAAGCACTCTCATGGGGCTTCTATGACTTAACTCCTTAAACCAAAAATAGGTGGTAAAATTTTGTTTAAAAATAAAGATTATTTACTGCGTGCTCAAATTAGAAGATGGGAGAAACAGTTTCATACCGTTTTTGTATGCTAAAGACTATACTAATGGTAGTGACAGTGCCCCTTTAAGCTCATTTTGGGCCCTGTCAGATCCAAGAAGAGGCTCTTGGATCCTGATAAGTCCAGCTTATCTGGGCCCATCCGGACCCCCGTCCAAGCGCCCAGTGGATAAACCAGCTCTGGGCAGTGATGTGGTAGTTTCTTGATATCCTTTCCCTGAGCAAAAGTAAGCCCCACTTGCGACCCTTTTAAGTAGACAGTATATAGCATAAGTTTTCAAGTACTTGTACAAACGGTAACTCGTAGCTAATGCATGTTCGTGACTCACAATTACATAAACCTAAGCACAAACGGTCTCGACCGACTGCCGCCTTTCGCCTAATTGGGTAATGATGGTATATGGTGGTCGGCCTAGACTTAGACTCGGACGACGAACATGATATAATAATGCTGTCTTGCCACTGTTGCTTGTTGGCTTGTAGCTCGAAATTCTCAGTTTCTTGGAGAATATATCCGACAATATCATTTGACAATTAAAATTATTTGCATCATGGTGTTATTTAAATAGAGTCGAGAACGAGACGATGTCTCCAGCTGAGGCCATGGGCTCAGTTGACCCTTGCCTTAAAACGTCCCTGACTAGTGCTTATATATGATGTAAAAGCTTGCTTTCTGGACATGTTTTAGAACTTTTTTTGTTATTTTGTGAGATAAGAGGTGAGAAAAAATGTCACGTATTTTCATGCAGTACATGTATATTTATGTAATTTTGTTTTTATGATAAATCTTTTTGTAGTAAACAGCAAACAAAATCGTAATTTAAAAAAGATATTGACCAGATATCAATCGAAGTTTTTAAAAGACGAGGAAAAATGTGATGGTGGTGGGTGATAAGCTGTTTGTTCAATGATTTAATGAATGTTAGGGTGGGAAATTATTTTCATATGTGTGTGTGTATAAATGGGTTTTCTTTTAATAAGTAGCAGTTGTGTGTGCTATAATTTACGATTGCCACTTAAATAAACTAAAATACATCCTGAGATAAAGAGTCCAAAAGGTAGGGTGATTACACCCGCCCCAGGTTTTTATAAATTGAATCCTGTCTTCATTTGTCCAAAATTTCGTTAATATTTTTTATTTTCCAACTATAATAGGAAAAATAAACAAATAAAAGCTTCAATCGCAGTGAAATTTTTTTAAATATGTTGCTGTAAATGTTTATTTTTTAACCTTAATTTCTTTGTTTCCAATTTTTGCAATGAAACTTTCTCTTCATGAACTATCAACATAACATTTTTCGGTCTTCTTTCTTCGAAATGGCTGTAATCTGAACATTTCATTTCAGTTTCTCAAGTGCCTCTCATGACTGAATTTACAAGCATTATGGTGTATCATTCCCAAATAAAATGCCTTTGATTGAAAAGAAACTGTGTGCTTATAAGGAAAATATTTTTTTTCTATTCCTGTCATGAGAAGGAAAACCTGTACTTTTCTCAAGTTTCATCCCCCCTCCCCAAAGATCACCTCGGGCGTTCTGTTGCACTAAACAGATTCCACTAGAGCGATCCGATTGTCGGAGCCGTAATTGCCAATGAGAGCGTGTGAGAAGATCTTCTGTGGAAGCACACACACATATTAGGGAATGATTTACAAGTGCCTATTAGGGTGAGCATCTCTCCTGCAGGGCTTTACGACCACGCGTAAAATAATTAAAACAGCTTCCGACGACCGACAAGGTCTCGTTTTCCATTCCCTTCCTCCCGCCCTCTTGCACGTACTGGATCGATGTTCTAAAAGGGGTGGACTGCTCATTGCACTGGGCACGCTTTGGTGCGTTTCGAGTTGGCGAATTTCCGTTGCTCCTTTTGATCTGTTTTCTGTGTTCTATCGTATTTGAGACATTATTACGGATTCTGAGATTTCAGGCATCAGTTTGGTCTTCTGCGGGTGCTGTCAGAATTGGTACTACTCTTTTTGGAATGGTAGTCATGGCTAATTTTTGTGCGATAGTCGTTGTGTCTTCATTTTTTTTGTTATCTTAATGATAGGGTAAATGATAGTATACTTGAGATTTAAATAACATTCGTGCTGTTTTTTGGATTTTACTTGTCAAAAAGGACTAGCTAATTCTCTCGGAATTTTATCTAAATTTCGCACTGTTTTTGTTACTAATCCTCCTGTGCAGCGGTTCTTAAACTTTCGATCGCTGCGACCCTCTTTTATGTATCACAGTGACATCGCGGGCCCCCAAGATTTTGAACATTCCTCCCCGACTTAATATTCCTAATCAGAATACATGTTCTTGTAGAGTTTTTTCGCTAGTGATCTAGTCTAGTATGGAACACCTTTCAATTTTTCGACGAAGCCTTTCAGAGTCTGTAAAAGAGGGAAATCTCAACGTTACATGAGAAAGATGCTGTGGACCCCAGGGGTCCGCGGACCACAGTTTAAGAACCGCTGTTCCAGAGTATAATGAAATCAAACACGACCTCTTTAACCATTAACTCCAAAAAAGTCGAACACGGGAATATAGATATCTTTTCTATATAGAGAGACCCGTGCACTCGTTATGTGCTCTGGTGAAGCGTGGTGATCCTAACACCATGCGCAGATGATGATCTTTTTGTTCTCTGAGAATGAGAGGCATATAATGTGACCATTGGGCAAAATGAGAAAGCACTATCTGGGAGCTTCTGTTTCACTTGAGGATTAGAGCCAGACCGGGGTTAAAAATCAAATTTCGAATTAGTTAACTTTTTCCGATCTTTTGACTTAGCGTTTCCGATTTCTTGCCAGATTTGAAATACCAAATAATATTTTTAAATGAGACTAATTAATGTTGTTAATTACGACATGGAACAATTTTCATAAAAATGCATTTCATGTGAGTAACAAGATGTTATTAACATTAGTTAATAATATTTAGTTTAAATATCTGTTATGAATTAATCTTTTTTTATCATATGCTTTCTGTATGTAAATATTTGATTAATATATTACATTTAGGGAGTAGAAGTACTATGTAACTGCATACTGCATTCATTAAGTATTTATGCCTTTATTGATACTTTCAGAATAATAGTAACAATCCTCTCGATATTCATTTATTATAAAATGTTAAAGAGAAGTAAATAAACTCAGTTATATTCTAGAATGCTCTTTACCAAGAACAAAAGTACCGATTTCAAGACAAGAACAGAAAATGGCTGAATATCTATAAATTCCATATTACAAATCAAGACATGATATTCTGAAAATAGGCATTCATACACATTTATTTCTTCTGCCCAGTCCTATCGCATGACATCACTGTGATCGTTAAGTGAGCCAACATTGGCAACGCATTTATTTGATCCGAAATAATTATCTCAAAAATGTTTTATTTGCTATTCATAGTAGCTTATCGTCCTTCCAGTGATGCTGATATATTTATTATCTCGTTGCACAACTTTCGAAATAGTATTTATTGGCTTCATAGATTTATGTCTCGATGCCTTCGAAATGTGGCATATCTTGATCATCTGTGAATTGTTTTCAGTGCATATGTTTATATAATTGAGACTTATTCTTCTCGCTTATAATGAATTGCTGCTGCATTCATAGTTTCGAAGTACGGATTGGTTTGTATTGCACAACTCCTGAAAAGCATACGTTTTGGTTGGTTTATCTTCCACTTCATTTCGTTAGTCTTTTGTTTCTTTGAAGTAATTTTTTTTTTGTATACTAAATTTGAATAGTATTCTTTGCGTATAATCTTATCTGTGTGAGCTGGTTTTAAATTTAAATTACAAAACTTTTATTCTCTTTCTCACTAGTGCTTTTGGAATGGAATTGATTTTCTTATTTCAATTACTTAGTGTGTACAATCGGAAAAATATGTTTCGTTGTTTAAATTATGCTTTATATATATAATATTTCAGTTGGTCAAACTAGAATTGCATGCTTTGTGTATAATGCTACTTTTAGTTATAGTTATTGATAGTTAATTCTTTCTTTTTAAATAAAACATGGAACAGGGTGTCTCTTATTCTTTGATGTTAAATTAAAATAACGGTGCTGTTAAAAAAGTAACCGGTTTTAAATTTAAGATATGACAAAGTTAAAGTAGATACGTCTAGTACGATAAGGATATGAATAAATGTTTATTTCGAATTCTACGGAAGGCTTCGATAATTACAGAAATATCGGTTGATATCGAAGAAATTTTGATTTAAATTGTGTAAGTTAATGCTTTATTTATGATGAATACATTTTTTTAGCCTATGTTTCTTGTTAAATGGTTTAAAGTTTCAAAATTTTTGGTAGGAAGCACTTAAGGTTTTAATGTAACATTCGCAGTAATTAATGAATGATTTCAAATATTTGATCGAACTATTTTATCAAAGATACTTTTTATTTATTTCTTTTTTCGATCTTTTAGTAAATAGTTATTTTCTACTCCTATTTATATTTGTTTACAATGGATTTTCACGATTCAGCTTTATCATATCACTTTATTTGTCCAATTTTTCTTGATTGTATTCCAAACATTATTTTGAGTTACGTTGATTTCTTATGAGAGAGTAAGAAAGGTACTGCTTCTTTTTCTGATCGTTATATACAACTATTATATAATTAGGATGAACGACTCTGTTGCTTTTTAAAAAACTCTTTTAAATGGGAAACAAATAGTTATGTAGTAATAAATTAAGTTGGCATATATGAATTTATTCCATTTAGGGAAGAATAACATGACGAGTGAAAAACTGACATATCTTTAAAAAGAAGACTTACGTTGCAATTTCAGAGAACGTCATTCTATCCTATTTTTTGGTACTTGTCAACAAACCTTTTAATGTTGTGATGATTTAATATGGCTCGCGTAAAATTTTGGTGTTTACGTATTATTAGTCCGTCGATCATTCCAAGTTCTTAAACCGTTGCCAAATACCATAATATACATTCAATATTGGAGGGGATGTTCCAGTGTATAATCAAACACAATATATATATATTTTTTCATTTATAAGTCGGGTAAAACTCTTCTAAATCGAATATATTCGATGCTTTTTGATATTTCTTGAGTATGTTGTGAATGCATTTTTTGTTTTCTTCAACTGCTAATCCCGCCCTCCTAAATGATAATTTAGAATTTTGGGAATTTTCATGCTTAAATGATAATTTTTCAGCATAATATGAACTTATTACAATATTTTTAAAGACTTAAGTTTCATTTTTAATAAAAACCCACACATTCTAATTGAAAAGGAAACTACTTATTTATTCAATGAATCTGAATGAAATTCTGCACTCGTCCCACCTCACAAAATTAATTATTTTTTAAATTTTAAATAAACCTATCGTATAACATAAGATCAATATCAGAAAACATAACTACATGATTTACTACTTTCCAACTCTAGGAACAGGTTTTCGTAACAGGTGAACTTAATCAAATGTCGCGGCATCCAGTTGCCTTTTAAAATTTGCATACATCTATTTTTTAACGCCTGCCTCAAGTCTACCGTAAAAGAACATCAATCATGAACGAGCTGGCGCTTATACCATTTAATAGCGCTTGTAACTTGGTGGAAAAAGTAATTCGGATACATTGTAGAAACTTTAAAGGCACCTCATGCACATTTTAATTTTTTATTTGTGAATAAAAAGTAAAACAACGACTCGTATTAATCTTTGTCTTTCTTGGAAACAGAGGCTTCAGAATGAAGACATCTTAATGTTTTGCGATAAGAATCCTTGTAAATAATTTTGAGGTACATTTTATTTATAACAGCAGAATGCAATGGTAGATAAGCTTACACTGTTATTTAAAAAAACACTTTTTTAAAAATTCATTTAAATGTATTCCTTTTATACTTTCCTTTTCAGAAATCATGCATTTTGTTTCTAATTTCGAAAGTTTCCCGAACATTAAACATTGCAAATATAATTTGGATACCTTTATAATCATGTTTTGAAGTAAAGTTATTTTAGGTGATTGAGTGAGATGTTAAGCACAGTGGTTTGAAGATCTAGAATCAGTGGCGCACACAAGAGGGGTCTGGACCCCAAAGCCCTGATTTTTCGATTGATTATAATTCTAAGTATATAGTACAGGAAATTTAATTAAGTATTTGTTATTAATGATTAATTTTATTAATGAATGCTTATTATTTACTTAATAATTAGTTTTTTACTGTTTTGTTCCCGAAAATCGACAAAATCTAAAGCAGCATGATACAAGATTGGTGAACTTTCGACCCCGGATCCCTCCCCCCTTGAAAAATTCCTGTGTGTGCTACTGTCTAGAATTATATTACATTTTACGTTTTACATTGTATGTTTAACGCTTGATATTAAATGGTTCCTAAACTACGCATGTAAAAAAAAAAAATACACCGATTGTAATGTGCCATCTTAATACCAAGGACGTAGCTACCGCCGTATCAACTGTATTAATGATACAGGGCCCCCAAGTTAAAGGAGCTCCAATAGATGTAAGCAAATTAATCCTAAAATGGTAAGGGTCCGCCAAAAGTTCCCCCAAGGAATTTTGATACAAGGCCCACTCAAGAGTAGATACGGCAGTGTTTAATACATCCTTTTTTATTTGTACTCTTATTAAAGTTTGTAATTATTATGAATTTGGACTAGTAATCCAAATTCTTTTTTAAGATTTCTTTTATTTGTTATTATCTCGTCTTTGCTTATATGAAATGGAACGGAATCTAAGCTCAGTTTTATTTTCAGATCCCCTCCCCCACCCCCATCACCAAAACATGTTTGTGTAAAAAAACAATGCATTTATGGGAATGTTTTTAAATCTTTAGGATGTGATATGATAAACAAATACATATCTCAACCACACTGATTTTTTAAAATCTTGGAGTGGAATCTTATGAATAAATAAAACAGTCTGGTTTCAAGCTTTTTTTTGAATTATAAACGAAAACAGCTTTAAAAAGGATTCTATTATGTTTTTTATTTTATCTTTCATCGAACTTCCCCCTACCCCTTTCATTTTGTCGTCAATTGATACTGAGAGCTATGAGATCCATCGCCTCTACCTTGCTCTGTAGATATAATACAAGCTTACATAATCTATAAGCAAAGGTTTCGTGTTTGGAAATCTCTTGATAACACACAATCCACTGAGGGGTATATCATGTAAAAGTTTATCAGTTAGTAAATTTTTTTTTTCTTCTGGCAATTACCATTTTTTCTCTTTTTGATTAATACCATTCATCCAATAATATCAGTGCAAACCCCACAGTACACTTTCTATGGTGAAATAATAATAATAATAAAACACGTCTCATTTTTCAATAGTACACGAAACGCAAGAAAACTATTGCTTAACAAACAATGTTGGCACCCTGTCCCAAAGTTCACACACACTGCAATCATCTCCCAGACGCGAATGCGATTGATGTATCGCGTGACTTGTTTCTGAAGATTACACACAATAGAATTTTGTTTCGCGTTTTCCCTTCTCCTGCACTCGTAACTTTCGCCAGAACAATAGGGCATGCGCTCGTCACGGTACACGTGCTTTTTTACGTTTCAACGATTCTTGCACTTCGGAAACTTTTACGTGCTCCGGTCTGTACTGGGAATTTTACGAGAGGTCTATTGATTTATTTCTATGTGTGAACATGGATAAGTAACATTTAAATTTGAGTATATCTCATATAATGTAGCGTATATTAAATTTATTGGTGCTTTATTTAAAGAGTTTACCATTTTTTTCTTCTTTACGTGAGATGCATTCAACCTTCTTTTATTCAATTAAATATATAGCAATTGAAGCCCTGTGGCTGAGTGGTAGTGTATCGCGCTTCCCCGGCACAGGTCCGGGGTTCAAGCCCTGGGCAGGTCGACACATACTTTCATCCCTTCAGTGGGTCGATAAATGAGTATGACGCTTGCTTGGGAACTAAACTCTAGGGGTTTCACGTCAGATTGACCACTTGATCGGAACATCTGCTCAAGCACCTCAGCGCCCAAGGTCATGAAAACTGAGTTGGGTACAGTAGACATTGGCCCTCATGGACTGTTGCGCCTCCGAGTTCCGTTTTGTTTAAATATAGCATTTAGAAAATTTAACATGTAATGTCCAAATCTTATGCTATTTGTGGTTAAGTAAAAATATCTTGTGTTCCATCCCAATATTGGCCCTTAGTTTGGATATCTTTTAGGAATACTTCGTTTTCCTTTTCATTTTCTTATCTTTTTGTTTATCTATAAAGTATAGCTAAATACTACGCTATATAGTATCATCATTATCTGATAACATCCTGAAATGTGTTGACAGATCCTATATTTTGGATTTAAATAAGACATGAATGAACATGGAGGGGAAACGTGTACTTAGTAGGGGGATAAAGGGTCACCTGTCCCCCCGAGGACAACATCCGGGGAAGGGGGACGCAAAACTGATTGTTTAAGAATGACAAAAATGATTTTGAAAATGACATATTTTTAATTCTGTTATATATATAACTTTATCATAGTTGTTCTATAATAATTTTTTTGCATTCATGTTTCTTGTATTCTTTTGTCTTTCTCCGTTTTTCAATTATATTCTCAATGTTACCTTATTTATTTTACATTCATTCTTTTCATATCTCATTAATTGAAGGGCTAAAGTGTTGGTTTTTTCGTGTTTTAAAACTCAATTTCCAGGAAGTTACGCCGCACCGCCTTATGGCTCACATTTTGTCAGGAGGGGGGGCATGAAAACTGACTTGGTTTTTTGGTGTTGAAGTGCTGGGTGAATTTTTTCTAACTACGCTTGTGTTTGGTCAATGTGTTGTTAAACTTCAGAAAAATGAATGGCTTTTTTATGTATGGAATGTGGAAGGAGAATCTGTTTTTAAGAAATAATTAGTGTTATATATAAATCTGTGTATAATCAGGGAGGATAAGTTCAGCAAGTTCTCTACTAAGTTTGCAAACAATAACTTGCTTTGTGTGTGTGTAGAGTGTTTGTATTATGCACAGCTGTGTATGTAATACTTCTGCAAATAACATGTAAATTCTACGGCTGTAATCGATAGTGTTGTTTTTCTTTGCTAATAAAATATCTAATTGATTTATTTTGGAATAATGAATATCAATCTTAAGACGAATAATTAGTCTTCCTTATTCCGAAATTTCATAATTGTATTCCGTTTCTTTTAAATGCCGTTCTAGAATTACATCTCCTTCTAATAAACATACCATGTAAATAATATGTAGGCTTCATATAAATAATCAAGTAATGTCGAAAGTTAAATCAGAAACAAATTCATTAGTTCTTGACATGCATTAATGGCCTGTAAGACAAAACTTTAAAAAAAAAAGAAAAAATCTAAGGATACGTTCTGAGGTATCTATTTCGGATTATTTTGGATTGTATAATATGTTTTATCAAGAGTATATTTAAAATAAGCTTTACTGTAATTATAAGTGCATATGCTTCGATAAAACGTTTTATAGCTTCTTAAATTCTTTTTTATGCATATTTGCATCATTTGTTTAGGGAAGTGAGTGAATTCTAATTAACTATGCTAATTCTGTTTAATGGTAGGATGAATGGATAATTATTTGCTGGCTATTAAACTTCTCAAATTGGAGTACTTTGATTAAATTTTCTCTCCTTAGAGCTGTTGAGCTAATAATGGTGCCGGTAATTATATTCTCATTTTTACACCTATTTAGAGGTTATTTAGAATGGCATTTTAATAACTAGGAAGCGGAGTTTAAATTTTTACCAGTGAGTGAGAGAGAGTGTCATTAACTTTGGTTGTCTGGTATAAAAGATACAAAGACACCGGTTGAAGATAATAAGGGGATAATTATGTATTTATGTGTGGTAGGAAGTGTACGATAAACGAGGCCGGGCTGTTTTTTTAATTTTTATTTTTAGATCTTAAACATAAATTAAATAATACTATGCTAAATGAAGTTAGTGCTTTAAATCCTTTGCGTACGACGAATCTATTTTTACATGATATTTTAACATCTGTTTGATAGGGAAATTTTGATAACAAGTATATTTATTTGGTTTTTGAATTCCTTTTTCGTCTAGATGATTAATGATTTTTCGTCTGGATGTGCTTGTATTTTTCTGTGGTATAGGGGAGGAATTGTTCATCCCCTTTAGTACAATACACTCCCAATACCTATACATATGTTTTTTTCGAAAGAAATTATTTTTCATATGAGGTTATTTTAAACAGAATAATTTTAACATTTTATATCTAGTACTCTTTTGTTACTTGTTATAAGAGTGTTAATATGTTTTAAAGTAGCGGATCCCCTAAACTTTCACCAACATGGATGCCTTTTAAAAGAATAATATCCTCCATTGTGCATCTTTACATTTTTCTTTGATACACACCATAATATATATTCACAATACTAATTATGGCACAAAATATTTAAGTGTAACAACTTAACTATGATTAGTATAAACTGAAAATTAGAGGAGGAAAAAAATGTTTCCTTAGATATATACTAACTTTGTTATATTATGACATTCCACTTAAGTGCGTGAATCACGTCGCCCTACACAAATCTATAATGTCTGTACATATTAAAATGGGTATTGTTATCAAACAGTCACAATCCTTTAAATTTTAAATAAAATTTTCTTACAGAAAAATTGGTATCGATCACCAATACACCCCTGGAATACGATAGATCCCCTTTCCCAAGGATCTGCTTGAACCACGTTGAGAATTCTAATCTTAAAGTTTTAGAACGTATGTGTGAGCAGTTTTTCCTAATATCAGTTCAAGAGTGAAGTGGAAAAAATAAAGCTAGCAATATATTAAGTAATGTGCGATTTATTTAAGATTTTATGCCAAAATCTTATCATTTAAATTTCATTCTTTTTTTACCATTTCATTTCAATTTTCTTTTTCTATTGCTATTGCTTAAAATATCATTTTGAGGGTACAGAGTGGAGGGGGGATTATATAGCGCCGGTGCACTTTAATCCTTGGCAGGCCCCGAAGCTTTTGAATATTTCGTGGTCTTTAGGCTTTTATGATTTATTTATGCAAGAGATTATTCAGCAAATTCCCCCAAAGCTTCATTCTGATCAATCTTAACACAATTTTGGATAATACGGCTCTGCAGGCTTTATTCCCTATTGATATCGTACTAAATAGTGTATTAACACTACGTTCAAAATCTTTGAAATACTGTGAACTTCAAGCATATATTATATTTTATCATAAAGAAAACTATGAAACTTTCCGTTCCACATAACTATTGATTTAATCCCATTAATAGTTTTCGAAATAGGACACGTATTAGTTAAATGGAAATTTTTCTGAACGAGCGAAAGCTTCCTTGAACCCATTTAGTTAGGAAACTGTCTACAATCCTTGTCCTTTCACAAAGAATAAATGAAATCCATCGATGATTTTTTTTTATTTCTTTTAAACCGTTTTGGTTCATCGATAAACTCTCGAGTTTTCTTTTTTTCTGGTTGTTTTTCTTGTTCTTGTCAAAATGTCATGGCTAATTGAATGTGTGAAAATGATGCTGATTTGTTCCTTATTTAATTTTATTTTTTGTGTGAAAACGACTTTTTTCTCTTCGAAGAATTGCTTTTAAGAATGTATTGGGTGATAATGGAAGGGCACTAAAAAAGTTAACGTTTTATTGTGAGAAAAATGACATTTAAATTACTGTCTCTAGAATTGTCTCTTTTTAGTTTTTTTTTTGTTGTTAATTCATTTATGGATATCTTAGAATGCTTTATTTGAGGATCTTAATTCGTAGAAGATTTTAAATGCATTTTTCCATTTTTTTCCTGCACCTTTGTAAGAAAGTATTAATATTACAACGGACTAAAACACGTGATAGATGCAATCACGTGTTCTCCGTTGAATTCAAAAACGATATTAGACTAGTACTTGATATTCTACTTGTAAAATCTAGATAAAATTTCAAATTGTATAATTGGGTAAATATGTTCAATATCAAGATACATGGAAAAAGTTTTCAAATTAAAAAAAATACAATTTTATTATTTATGCACTTTTTAATAAAGTGTATTTTGTTTATTTATGTTCGAAATTGTTATTAACATTTCCTTTTTAAATCAAAGTTTCTGCAAAAAGGAAAAGTTGGCAGCAACGAAACTCATGAACTGATTGGCTGGGAACGCGTGATTGTGTTTATCATGTGACTATGAACACCACATGAAATTAGGCTATTCTATTTGCTTGACGTGATATAGAAACTTGGAATATATATTGAACTTGCATAACATCTACTTTTCATGCAGCGACTGTTTAATTAATAGGTTCTGTACATAAATATTAAGTATTGCATTTTAAAACACAAGTATAAGGAATGGAGTATCTTATGAATATGTTTTATGTGAATATTATATAGTAATGAATACTTTGTATCTTAAGTGTGAGGAATGAAATGACTAGTAAACGTAGATTGATTCTGAATTCATTTAAAGCGCAATAGATGGTACATTTTTGTTCTTGTATCTGCATAAGTCATACAGCCTATATCAGTGATCCGCCACCCCCGGTCCGTGAATCAAATGGTGCCAGGCCGCCTGAAGAACATTAAACTATTGTCATTTTATTTAAAGTGGTGCATTTCTCTCGGATTTGCGCAACTTTCCACGAAAATCACTTTATGATCCACTTTAAATCACTTTTATTCATTTTTGGTGTAACTATATTTAATTCTGAAGGCATATTTAAATATAACTAAATTAAAACTGTTAAATCAAAACAATCTAAAATATAAACAATCAACGTGTCCCACCCTCAGCGGCCGCGGTAAAATTATCAAACGTTGACCGGTCCGCAGCGATAAAAAAAGTTGCGGAGCACTGGCCTATACAACCAACTACATTTAATATGTATTGCGATGCTTAAATTTTTTTTGCTTAAATATTATTTATTTATAAAAAGTGAAACATTTTGAAGCTTATATCTCCAACCTTTGTGTCTGTTAATTATGAATTTTTTTTAAATAGCTAAAAGGGACGTCCAATTTAATGAGTTCCGAAATATTAAGGGCTACGGTAGTAATTTACGGCCCTTTTGTATCAATATGGGCCGTAACCTGCATTGAAAATAAAACCCATGTCCAATCGATCTGTGATCCGAGCCCATCCAACTCAAAAGAACCGAATAAAAATAATAAATAAAAAAATTGTTCCCCAACTACAACTCGCTTCGATCGATAACCTAACAACCAGTTCTCCCTTTTCTGCTAATATTCTTTTTTTAGCCATTTTTTTCCCCTGCCATCTTCCCTCCCTTCTCCAATGGATGTACTGAATATACGATGAACGGTGGAATGTTCTTGGGTAATTGCTGGTTGGATTAGGTTGAAGAGTAGTGCCTCCACCTCCAGAGGACTCCATTCTCGTCTCCATTGACTATTTTTATTCAGAAAAGAGGAGGTTATGGTTGGAAGTCAAGACGGGGTCTTCTTCCTTCCGGTTCGGTTAATTATCCTGTCTTGGGAAAATCGGTTTTGTTGTGGTGCTTGTTTTAATTCTCATTGTGGTTCTCCTTTATTTGTTTTTGATATCCGGTGGTAAAGATAACAATCTGAATGGTGATTCCCATTCATGTTGTAGCGGGCCTCGACTTAAAATAAAATGCTTTCCCCCCCACAGAGTGGAGGTCCACATGAGAATTTTGAATGGATAGAGTCCAGTTTCTGTGAATAAAAATCAATACTTTAGTAATGAACAGGGTTCTTCCGTTTTGCACTTTCGATGTGAAACTGGTGTCCCGTTTATGCTAGTCGTATCTATCAGTTTATTGATCATTAAATATATATTGGAAGAAATACTTCATTTTCAAAGCGAAATAGCTATAATAATTTATATTCATTAAAATTTGTCAAATAAATAAGACTTGGGTTTCATTAAATTTAATTGATTATAGATCATGGATCATTGATTATAGGTATGATTTTTTTATGTGCTAGAAAATTAATGAAATGGTCATTATAATTTCTCATTTTTGTGCGCAGATTACATTTTTCTCTGCATTTTCTTTATAAGCACCACATGCCCGATTGTTGAATTGTTACCTATGATAGCTATTTTTATACTCGTGACTGTTTCTTATATCTATGGACTAGAGAAACGGCTTTAAGTATTCGTCAGATTCACTATCAATTTATACCTTCAAGATTGTAGGCGTCAAGTAATGTTCTACTTCGTAATTAGATTCTTATTAAGGTCAATTCTTTGTTTATTTAGCTTTATTCTATCCTGCTACTACGCCATATAATGGTGCTCTGTCAAAATTACTCTCAATAAGATTTAAGACATGCATCTGAGAATACTCTTTTAAATAAGTATTCACGCATTAAATGTATGAGAGATTAATGAACTTTTTTCAATGTGTTAGTTACACTGTACAAAATTAGTTATGTTTCAAATTAAGTAAGAATCAACAGTGTTTAGACAGGTCTACTACTGTTCTATTCTCAACTATATAGAGTCATGTTATGTGTATATTATAAACTGTAATATAATACACTATATACGCATCTTTTATTATAGTTTGTCTGCGGACAGTATTATTTCCTAAATAAAAAAAATTATTCTTACATATTATATCCTCCACCAAGCTTTTGTTCCCTATGTAGGGGAAAGGGGAGAAGCTGGATTTTTTTCGAAATATATCTTTTCGACTTAGCGCCTGATCCTTTCTTTGTCAGTTCTGGAATGATCAATAAGTTTTCAAATTAAACATTAGAATGACATTTTTTTTAGTGCACTTCTGATTACTTCGTGATTCTCTACAATCACCTCTTCCTGTTATATTCATTTCCATATTAGAATCGATGCTTCAAAATTCTTTTAATTTCAAGTTTTCATTTCAAAATGATTTTACAAAATTCATGGAATTAAAATTTTATTTGTTGAAGCATTGACATTTTTTTAAAATTTCAGTATCGCTTTGAAGAACGCAGTCTCTTTTATTTAAAGTATCATTTAACTTTTTTAAATATTTAAAATGGTATAATCGTCTAATGTATTGCATCTTAACGAACATGATTTAGCGTTCATCTTTCTACTTTTGCTTTCGTGGTTGTTTTTTACTGTGTGCTGCTTATTAGATAATAAAATTTAGCTGTGTTAAACCACTGGAAAGCAGTTTAATCTCGTTCATACCCATAAAAGTGAGTCTTAAACACTATTGTAGCGTGACATGATTTCCGGTACGAAACTTTTCCCTTTTTATTTATTTTTTACAATAAACCTCTCACAGGACATTATAAAGGAGATACGATTTGTTCCAAACCATTCTTGTGTGTTATATATATTTCACCTTCTATTTCCCCCCTCTCCACAACAACCTATCGAACAGACAAGGTCGTTAACCTCTCGGCGGAATTGTGTGGTTTATTTATTTTTCTTGACTGTAGTGAAAGCGAATACGCGAACTAAACACTTAGCTTCATTACGCGAGGCCAAAATCTACTAAAAGGAAAGGTAGGAAAAACATGCAAGGTCACCCTTCAAGGTTACTCGACAGTGGGCGTGGGCTCGGAAGATTAACTCCGCTTAGCCAATCGCTCATTTCATCGCCGTCAAAGGGGATTTTTCGTGTTATTAACGTGATGAAATAGGAGAACTTTGGCTGTCTTTCATTAACGGCTGCCTGCCTTTTTATTGGGTAATATGGTAATTAATTTGCGTTTTTCTCTACTCGAATGCTGGGGTGTTTTGTAAATGGTTGATTTAATGTTTTTTTAAAGGGCTTGTTAAGAAAAAGCCTAATGAATTTACATGAGGATTTTTTTTAAATTTTATTTATTTTTCTTTTTTGAGCCATATTTGACGAATACGTGTAGGTTGTTTTTCTACATATATTTGTCTTTAATTTGACTGTTATATGACAGAAAGAGAATAAATAAATATACATAGATTATAAATTGATTAGGCTTTTGGGAGGATTATATTTGATAAATTTATTACGTTTTTGAATTCGTTATGGGTTAGTAGATGGTAGAGATCCTAAAATACTGAAAATGCTTTTTACTGTAACTTCAAAATTTTTTAGGCTTGCAATAAACCTTATTAACAAGCATGCTCTTGGAAACTGTTACCTAAAAATCTCGGAAAAACTGCTTAAGGTATCCGACTACGTTCGGAACCGTGATTTTAAAAAAGCGCATAAATGGATAATTTTCATGATATTTAGTGTCACTTATAGATTAGAATACATGTATAAAATCGTCTTAAGGACATTATGACAAAAAACATTTATTTAACTATAATATTTTGGCAAAAAGTTAACTTAGAATAACCTTTTTTCAAAATGTTCTCCTTTTATAAAAAAAAATGCTTTTAAAACAACAATATTTTGCTTATATAAAGTAAAGACTTCTCCGGAGAGTCTGAACTAGGACTTTTTGAAAAATTCACATTATTTTCAGAGTTACAACCCATTGAAATAATTATTAGCGTTTTTTTCTTAAAATTTCTCCCCTCTGTTGTCGTAAAACATGGATAAACCCATTTCTAAGTTATATATTTCAAAAGTTCTAGTTGAGCCTCTGTACAGAGGTCTGAGCTCTGTACAGGCAAAATATTATTATAAAAGAAGCATTTTTCACAAAAGGAGAATATTTTGAAAATAGGTCATTCTATGTTCATTTTTTGTCAAAATATTGTACTTAAATAATTTTTCATTGTAATATTATTCTTAAAACAATTTTATATTCATTTTCTAATCTAAGTGACACTAAATATCATAAATATTATCCATTTATACGCTTTTGCAAAATCACGGTTCCGAACGTAGTCGGGATACCTTAAGAAATAGTAAGGTATCAAGATCAGATTCTTTTAATTTTCTTCCATGACTGATATGATGTCTGTCACCAGAGTATTCCTAACACTTAGTCGCGAACCAACCGAAAGCATAAATATGCCCACCTCCCACACAAATGAAAAATAATTTTTAGTGCAAGAGAGATTGTAATTGACAGTTATAATATGCGCTCTGTCAGGTAAAAAAGTCAACAATTTTAAAAGAATGAACTTCCTTGTGAAAGCCAAATGATTTTTTTAGATATACATTCGAAACGGGGAGGAGAACCGTCACATGCTCGTCACAAATTCACATTAAATCTGTCGAGGCTTAAAAATCCTCACGTTGGCGTGATGTGGAAGTTTGGAAAGGGGAGTGCAAATTCACGTGTTCTCGTCATTTGACTGCGTTTCAAAATTAAAGAACTTGTGTAGCTTCCAAGTGTGACATTAAAAAACAATTAATCTAAGACGGAGAGGCCGCATTTTCTGGAGTTAAGCGAAATTAATGATGGAGAGGTTTATTTTTGGGTGAGGGATTGGAATGTAGGGATTTATAATGGTAGATACGGATATTTTTCTTCTCTGAAGAGCTTATCATTAAAAAAGGGTATTGGTACAAATATTAGTGCATAGTATATTACTTGAAGTTTTCAATAACTGTCTATGTCATTGGATGATATTTAAACATTTCAAGGCTTATCTAAAAATTTGAATTTGTGAAAAATCGGTTGTTTGATAAGGAAGAAATTGTAGAATTACTATTATCTTTTAAAACAGCTGTCACCAATGAAGCGATCTGTGATCGAAAGTGAACAAAGATTTTAAACAGTTCCATAAATAAAAATTAACACTTTTTATTTATTTATTTTTTGTCCGAATGTCATACGGCAAGAAATTGATTATATTACTTAACACTGATATTAAAAGATATCTTACTTTTTTTAATTAATTTGACTTTTGGATATAAAGCGATATATTTTATCACGATGAGAACGAAATGCAAGATTTTATTTAAATTACTATGCTAGCGTTAAGCTTGTGTACTGGAAAAATGACACTACCCTTGATATACTGCTGTAGCACTTTCTTGTATGTATATCTAATCTGTTATTTAAATTCATTTACACAACTTGCTTTCAAAAGATTTTAATATGTAACTGAATGTTTGTAAATTAAGTTACCGTATAAACAAAGTTCAGGGGAAAAAAAAAAAATAAATATTCGAAAAATTGACTTTATTTAAATTTAGTGGTTGCAACTTCAGCGAACAGTGTTTTAAAGGATTTATTACCTTTACATGAATAGTGTCTTTTTATGTATTTCTAAATTTCTGAAATAGATTTTGTGGAGAAGTCGAAATATTTCAGTTCAAGTCTTTTCCCCTCCCGAGTACCCCTCCGTTGCTTTCTGCTCTGTCAGAGGCGGTAAGTTTGGAAGAGTGCCAAAATAAAGCTTCGAACTGCGACTGGAAACAATAACAAAAAATAAAATAAAATAAACAAGGTTGATGTACACTTAATCACTAAAGAGAAGAGGATTATATATAAATAGGAAATGAGAAGAAAGATTTAAAAAGAAACACGTGAAAATCATTTTGCAAATTAATGGGGTTTTTTGTTCCTTTTGAAATTCTTGGGTGAAAGGTCAGTGGGTTACTCAGTTTTTTTATCTTGAAGCTTTTTAAAAGTATTTTTTAACCATAACTATGAGGAATTGTTTTTGTTATAAAAGTTGTGTGTTATGTAATTGCCATTTATATATAAAAATATATCATAAACTGGAGCGTAGTTTTCAGGTGATCAAATTTGTGAATACTTAAGTTAGCTGTATTTCTTAGTAACTGAAGAGAAAGTAGGTTATACGTTGTGAAGAAATACTGAAAAACGAAATTTTAAGGTTTCTTTTTAAAGCTTTCTTTTTTTGTCCAATATACATGTACAAAAAAAGTACTCTAACTATGAAAAACTTTTTTAGATAATCAGCCAATTTTTTCTCTCCAAATGCATACGTTCCACCTTTAACAGCTATTTTTAACGTATTTATAAATTTGTAGGACTTGTTATGACGAACAGTGCCTTAAACTTAACTGCACAAAGTAAAATTTATATTTTGTCTTCTGTCTGAAGCAGTGTGTTGATTTTAAGTTCTTTTTATTTTACTCCAAGGGCGGGGGAATTGGCGTATTAATGACATTATGACATTTGCATTTTTGTGGATTTATAACATTGGCTCTATTATGACATAAAAAATGCCTGATTCTATTCTCCCGTTATTGGTAGGCAAGAGAAGTCTTAATTTTTGAGACTTTTAATTCCTTCTTCCTTTTGTAATTCTGTTTTAATACTTGTTTGTTTTTTGCTTGTCTTCTAAACTTTGTTTTTGTATCCCGGCAAATATTTAGTTCATTATCGCTTGCTGTATTGAAATTAAATAAATAAATAAAAACTCAAACATTGTTTTCATCTTTAAATAATAACAGTAAATAGCAAAATCGAATAAATTTTCGATTTTTTCCCTTCATTATAAACGATTTATAATTTTTTGATCTAGAGCAGCGTAAAATTAGTATTCCAACAAACAAAAAAAGCAAAAAAAAAAAAAAAAACTTTTTTCACTCCCCATGACCTACATTTATTACATTTTACTACATTATTCCATGAAAATCTGATAAATTTTCGTGGTGAAATTTCTGTAATCATTACCTAAATACACTTCTAGTAATAATGGCGAATTCATGTTAATTAACCCTTGCGATGCTCTGGAACGCTATCGACGGACGATACCGGAATATTCCCAGCAACAACCTTAATTAATTCTATCTTTCTCACTAGAACTTCCGTTCTCGCTGACTTCTTGACCTCAACCTTTTTCCATCTCCGTTGAGAGAACTTCCATACATTATTACGAGGTTGCACAGTGTGTGTATGATAATTAAATCTTGTGTGCGCGCTTTGAAGTTTATTGAGTTGTGATCTTTGAACTAATGTCATTTTATCTTATTGTTAAAGAGTAATTTATATATTTTACTCCGTAACATAACTTAATAAGATAGTACACATAATTAATCGTTCAAGTTTCTTCGAAAAAAATGTTTTATCATATTTCAAGTATTGTTTTGTTTGATAACTAATATAGTATGCACTTGTGATTTTGTATTGTTTACAATAATTAATAACGAATTTGAAGCACAGCGATATCACATACTTGGTTTTGTTAAATATTTTTCGTTTTGAATTGAAGTAACCCAGAAATTGTTGGCATGATTTAAAAAAAAAATAATTTAATTGATAAGTTTAGCGAATACAGTTTTTTAGGCTAAAATGAAATCTAAATTTAAAGATGCAACAACTACTGCTGCCATAGAGATCTTCCGTACAAATGTAAAAGAAATATAGTAGGGTTTTTTCTGATTAATGAATCTAAGATTGACTGCAGTGTATTTTTAGATTATCAATTGGATTAATTAAATCCCTCATAGCAATCATAATCGTGACCCGCTCCACTCTGTACCCTCGTGTTGCATTATAGTGCGACCACGGCGCACACAAAAAAAATTTTAGGGGGATCAGGGTGGGATCCACCATTCTCGTTTCATATTTCAATACGCCGCCCACCAAACGTTTTTTTTTTGTCGATTTGAGAACAAAAAGCAGTAAAAAGTAAATTATTGAATTAATAATTAGCATTAATTATTAAAATAAATTGTTAATAATTAACACTTAATTGAATTTTATGTACCATACACATAGGATTATCAACAATCGAAAAACAAATCAAGGGCGGAGGGTTCGGACCCATGGACGTCCCCTTTGTGTGCGCCGATTGCGACGTTTATAAAACATTCATTTTTCTATTCCAGTCAAGTTATTTGCAAGAATCAAAACCATTACATTTAATATAAGCTTTATATCTTAATTAGAATGATCCATATATAATAATAGCTGTATTTTTCAAGAAAGTATGACTATGTAATTCATCCCGATCCGCCATTGGTGGTTTTAGAAATCATCGCTGTAGAAATTTAGGTAATTCAACCCCTGCCCTGTTGTTGGCAGAGAATGCCTTTCTCTCTTTCACACACACACTCACATCCCCCGGACAGTGTTCAGACAATGGGTAAGGCAACATCCGGCCTCAAGGTCAGACATCTTGTTGAGCAAGCTGCCAATTGAACCATTCCACCAGGTGACAGTAAACATTTTGGACCGTTTACATGTATGTGATGCACGGGACTCTTTCCGTTTAAACTTTCGTTCTCGCATGGGCACTGTCACAGTGAGGTTCTTCTGATGGAATTTTATGGGAGCAAATCCTCCTTTTCGACATTCCTGTGGTTGCGAAATTCTTGCTCGAGCCTTGTGGTCTGACATTGACCTTTCCAGTTCCGTGGTACACCGGTTCCGATCTGGTTTCTTTTCTTGGCTTTGCTTCGCGCTGCGTGATTTAGCTCCGCTGTACCGTGTTGGAACAAAGCAGCCACTTGTAGTGCTTTCTGTAGTCCTCGCTGTCGCGATTTTGGATGAATGCAGTCTGTTGGTGTCGTGACCTTATTAACATTGGCAACATCTGATCTGACGATTAATATGGAATTGAATAAAATTCCACTCTATTCGCATCACGATTAAGGTTTTCTCAAGAAATATCGCTAAATATTCAGATTTCAACCTTTTTTTTGGTATTGTAACATGAAAAATCATCTTTTAGACCAGGGGTGTCCAACACGTGGCCCTCGGGCCGCATGTGGCCCACAAGTACGTAAGTTCCGGCCCGCCGACTCTTTTTTAAAAAAAAATTTAACTATCAGGTTTTTAAAGTTTTTTTTATTTTGAAATATATTTGAGGGGAAATTTATATTTATTTATATAAATCTACAATATATTTGCCTGTTACCTGTTCTTGTTTTAAAATAAATCCTTTTTTGATAATAGAAATGTCCTTTAGCTTAAAATAGATTTATATTTTATCAAACAGTTACATTTGAGTTTACTGTAATAAATTACTTTTTTAATAAATTCCGAATTGCATTATGCGTATCCTTTACTCTATGGATGGTACATGATTCTCTGTGTGTGCGACTTTCATTTCTCCTCCTCTTTTTCTGTTTATAGTACTCAAAGAGCAAGAGGCAGTCAGAGATGTTTAAGTTTAAAAAAATATTCAGGACGGTTAAGATGAAGGGCAATGTATACTTAATCGTTTGAAAATGACAGCCCTATCAAATTTCAACAATGAGTAACGAAAGATCAATTCAAAAGGATCACCGTAATTTTCAAGAAAATGACAACTGTAATATTTTAAACATTATTATATTATCTATGTCTGTATACAATGAAAAATAATGAAAACAATAATAATAATTCCTTCTGTTTTAAATTTTCACTGCAATAAATGTTTTTTTTGTTTCCAAATCTGATATAAAGGTACATATTTTTATGTGCGGCCCGCTATATTGTAATGTTTTTCTGAAGTGGCCCGCGAGGTCATTTGGGTTGGACACCCCTGTTTTAGACTCATATGGAGTTCAGTCGTAAAAGAATGAAGGAGATAAAAAGTAACACACACGACTAGATTATTCGAAGAGATTTCATATTTTTATAAATTGCTGAAAAGTTTAGGACTATTAAACCTTTATTTTATGACTGTATCCTTTGCTACTTAAGGTTACTCAACAGCGGCTTATTTAGAAATTAAATTTTTTGGTGTGGGCAAGTTTGAATATTTTTTTGTGAAGTAATTTTTAAAACTACCTTCTTCATGGTAAATTTATAATTTATCTTAATCCAATAATGATATAACGTTATTGATTAATGTTGAATGAAATGTACATGAGTTGACCGGAACTTTCGCCCGTTTTGAAAAGGAGAAGAGGATCCATATGATAAATCCTTTTCTTATTTTAGCAATAACACCAACAGAGGCTTGTAAAATCTACCCTTTTGGGGAGAACAAAACTCTTTTCCTTGCTTCCATCTATCAAATATGTTTCAATATTCCTTTTACAACATTCCATTGTGAAATAACAAAGACGAGTAATGGTTTTGAATGTCAAGAAACCGCCAATACAACCCTGAGTCAAATCGTTACCTAAATCGAGCTGTGCATGATAGTATGTGTATTTTTTTTTAAACCCAACTCCGTGCAATGCGGATCATTGGTTATCGAGGTCAGGCGTATGTTCGATTCTCTTCCATCATCTATAGCAGTTCTAGTTTATCTTATGTGTGTGCAGTTTTTATTACTATCCAAATCAAGATTTTGTGAATGTTATACTATATGGATTTGAGTATTAGTTTATTATTATTATTTTTGCATATTTGTTGGATCCGGGTTTAAAGTAGTTTTCTCCTGTGCCCTGCTATTTTTAGAGCGGCGAACGTGCCATCTACACAGGAAATGACGTCACGTTTAACGCTGGGGAATCCTGCTCTGTAGCATGATATTCAAATTAGTTTTTTTTTTATCAGCGTTTTTTAGGAAGCTGAGGCATGATTTATGTGCAACTAGGATTTTTTTTTTCTTTTTATTACTTTAAGAATTAGACTCGGTTTCTAAATTGTGTGAAATTCTGATTAGCTTTGGATTTGTTATAATTGCTATATTTATAAAACGGCTTTATTAGTCATAACAGAAGAAACTCTCGCGAGCTTTGTATTTTGAAAGCGCTATGATTTTTGATTCATTGAGAGTACCGTAAAATTTGGCGTATAACGCGCACTTTGAACACAAAAAATTTGTTCGAAATTCACGTGTAATTGCGCGTTTTACGCCGGGTATAAAAGTGAGACTTTTACATACATTGAAATACTGTTTATTTAAAAGAAACGGTATTTATTATGAACTAAAATGGTTGTAGTTCTAGAAATATACTATTTTTTTCCCCTTTTTTTCTTCTCTGAAGCTTGAAATAATATTTCGAATAAATAACTTCAAAACGAGAGCATTGCACACGTACATTGCAGTTTCTTTCTTAAAAAAAGTGGATGTGCGTTATACGGCGAATATACCTAAAAATCAAAAATTGCAGCTTGAAAGTTTTGGTGTGCGTTATACGTCGGATTTTTTACGGTATGTTTGAAACTTTTTAAAAAAAATCGGTATAAATTATTTTAAAAGAAATGGTAAATGATGGCTTGTGTTATTTATTCAATTAATGAAGTCAACATGGAGTTTATTTAGGGAAGTATTAAACTTTGAATTACCATGTGTGTTTATTTAAATATTAGTAAATACATAATCTACACACATAGAAACAATAAGTTATTTTTTAAAAGTTAAATACATCAATTTTAAGTTTTTATTCCTGCTCTTTCTACTGAAGCTGAATGTAACTTTCTGAAATTCTCATTAAATATTCAATAATACATTGTGTCTGGAATTAATTTTTTTTTAAATTTCAGATTTTTATTTTGCATGTTATCGAAAACACTCTAAAAAAAGTTCCTTTCAAAAGTCACATGTCAGAAAAGAAATTATTTTAATATTTTTTTTTTGGTAGAAAGAGAAAAATGCAGTAGAATTTTTATCAGACAAATAATTACCGTTGCATTGCTGTATGAGTTTAGAAACAACAACTGTTGGGAACAATACGAATAATGAAAAATAAGACTTACTGTCTTTTTCTTTTCCTTCCGTCTTCCTGTGTTGCTCCTCGTTCAACAAAGTTAAAAGAATAACGCTTATATATATTAAAAGTGAAAATAATTTTCTTATCTAGTTTCCTACTCTAAACATACAAAGTTTAAGAGAAATTTTTATAAAAAACTGAAACCCACAAAACGGAAAGACTTGCAACATTCTTAACAGTGCAATATTGACGTGATATACGCGAAATTCTCCTACATTCATGTTCTAGTAACAACTGGAACCACTTTCTCCCTGGAAATCGGTGTGCCTGTTCTCATACCGGAAATGGGTTTGGCGGACGGACGTTGGAAATGGTCACTCCTTTTCATAATTGCATCGCAGAAGAGAAATTGATAGGCAAGCCGCGATGACTAGCACTTGTAGAGTAAATACTGCTTGTGGATATTAGCGAGTCGGTTGGGGAAAGCGTGGTAATTGTCTTAAAAACTGAATTGTTTTTTTACTTTTTAATAAGCTAAATCCACGACGGTCACGTGATAAATACAATCACGTGTTCTCCACTGAATTAGACTGTCTTTCGACTTGTACTTATTATTCTACATGTAAAATTTTAAACTTGATAATCGGGTAAAGATGTTCGAGAATAATATTTTTTAAAATTGTTTCAAAATAAATAATATATATTATATATATATATATATATATATATATATAAAATCTTATTAATACGTGGACTTTTAAATTAACGTATGTGCGTTATTGTTGACAAATATGTACTTTTTAAAAAAAGTTTCTGCAAAACGCAGAAGTTGACTGCAGCGAAGGGCTTGAGCTGATTGGCTAAAAACACATGGTTGCATTTATCATGTGACTAAATGACGTCACACGAATTTATGAATTGATTGACAGGAAACACGTGTTGCTGTTATGTTGCCATGACGTCACTGGAATTTATGAAGTGATTGGCTAGAAACATATGATTGCATTTTTGACGTCACATGAATTTTTGTGCTGATTGGCTAGAAGCACGCGAGTGCAGTTATATGTTACTATGACGTCACATGAATTTAGCCCTTTGAGCATTGTCGGACCGAGGTGGAAGATTTCGAAGAGTTATGGCGCTTTCCATATCCCAATTTGCATTATTCATGTTCCTCTTTTTGTTCAAATAGTTTAACGTGTTCGATTAATTATTAAATAAACGTTCCTGCGATTATACGTAATGACTGATCAAGGTGTGACAAACCCGTTTTTCGATATCATTTATTTTGAATAATTACGAATGATTCTTTTCATTCCATTATAATGCGATTTAGGTGACTGTCGACTTAATCGATGTTATACGACTGCCGAGAATCAATATAAATATCCTTTGTAGGAAAAATATCATCAGAAACATCATTATGTCTTTTGCGCTTCGTGTGTATCACGCCCATAATTGGTTACATTAAGTTAAAAGAGAGAAAAAAAACCAACACTGTGTTGAGTTCTAACAGTTTTTGTTTATCGTTATTTTATTCAAATATACAACTAGATAATATAGTGTTTGTTGTTTAATCTCGATAAACAGGGACTTTAAATAGATAACGGATTTTCTTTTTATTGTGTAATTCAAATGACTAAGTACCGCTAATTCCATCATGCCTTGACCTCCGAAATCTCCTAATGAATAAATAATACTTATTTATTTCCTTCCTTTTTCTTTAAATCGAAACTAGGTCGAGCTTTTATTTTTTTGTCTCTAAACCTGCCTTCTTTTCCAGTTAATGAGGAAATGATCTCCCCCCTTCCCGCTTTTACCTCTTTCTTACTTACGTCCTCTGAATGTGATTAATGTTCCTTTTTATACTCTTCCCGTTTTTGCGCAGAAAAATATTTCTTTGAAAAATACACTCTTTCATTACTCGTTTCACTTACGAAAGAGCACTCTCTATTTGTGTAACCGAGAATGCATTTGTAATTTACTTGAAATGAAGTAACTTTTTTTTTCAGTGCGTAATTTTTTTTGTTGCTTATTCGGTATCCTCAAGGACGCGATTTTTTATTTTAATGAAGCTGGTTTTTAAATTGGTATGAAGTGAATAATTGTAGCTCTTAATTAAAAAGACACGATTTTTCATTGCCGTTTTCAGGTATAAAAATTTTGCAATTTTAAAAGTGAATTTTAGTTTGGTTGTTTGTTGGAGAATGTAATCTGATAGAGTAACTGAAATTAAAATAATTATTTTCTTGTGTTACTTTTTATGTTGCCGGATTAAAGTCCACGAAATCATTTAGATAATTTTGAAATATAGTATATGTTAAGTGTTTAAACTCATCGAATCTTAAGTTTAGTAGAATACTAGTGGCAACAAAACTGTTCATTGCCACTAGCATACTGCTAAACTTAAGATTAGATGACGATTAAAATACTTAACATACTCCAGCCCGGTTGTGTGTATTAGAAGTGAGATTTTTCTAAGATCCAGAGCTTTTCATCTGTTCACTGGTCTTATGTTTTAGTCATTAACATAGTTGGCACAGTTCTAACAATAGTTCGTTTCTTTTTTTAATTTATCAGAATTCTTAGCTATATTAATTTAATTTCATGTTATACACTGCAGAGTAATAGTGAATAAAAATGTTCATGGTAACAAGAATATTTTAAATATGTATTCGATGAGGATTAAAATACTTTAAACTTCCGGCCCCGGCTGTGTGTCCTGGAAGAGGTGAGACTCATCCCCATAAGATAGAATAAAAGTTTTACTGAATGTAATAGTCCTCAACTTTCATGTCAGACATGGAACTTCGAAGGCCTTCAGACCGTGTAAGGAGTTTCAATTAGTTAATTAAAAATGTCCGATATATTTTAAAACTTTTATTATTTTTTTTAAAAATTCCTCAGGTCATATTGGGGTTGGATTGATTAATTTATGCGATAAGGAAGTCGTCAAATGAGGAAATTGGTTATATTTACATTCTAATCTCTTGTAAATGGATATCAAGTACTTGGATAATTCTATTTACACATTGAAGATAGTATACATTGAAAAATATATAGCCTGATTTCTCGTATACTTTTTGCAAATTAAAATAAAATACAAACTAAAATAATTTAAGAGCTTTCAATTAATTAAGGTTTAAATTTATAATTTGAATAATTGATTGTCTTTTATTATATAAAATTTAAGTTAAAAGTTAAGATTCGAAATCACGTCTCCCACCTTCAAAGTGCTAGTATAAAAATGATTTTTTATCGATGTTTTAAGTGTAACTGACAGTCGATTAGTTATTTTAATGACTAATGAAAAATTAAAAATAATAGGTATACGAAAACCTTATACACATAATTCAAATCAGCTGCTTTCCTAACAATAATTGATAATTATTCTATGTTCGGCACTCAGTTTTTATTTTTTCTGTGTAAAAAAAACTAACAAAAAATGCAAAATTGTAAGTTTTTAAAAATTTATTTTAATAATTTTATCAAAATTATATACATTATATAACGTTACTTTGAACAAATATTTCACTGAATATTGTTTTTTGCATAAAGTTGATAAATATTTGTGTTAATAAATTCTAGTAAACGCGCACTCTCCCTCTTTCCTAAATGAACTCTCCTAATTCTAGGAAATAGTAAGCGTAAACTTGAGAAACAGTGTCCACAAACAAATGTGTCTGCTAATTATTTAATCTACGCAGTTAAATTGTAGCCAAGTGCAATTTAATTATGAAATCAACGCTAGTGAAGTAGTGAGTGCCGTAAAATCTCTCGTGTAGACCTTGCAGACAATTCACTTGACGAGGACATAATTGGAGAAGACACTGATAATTGAATGAATGATGATGAACACTAAATGAGCTGCTTGATGACGTTATCGTTCATTTTGTTGATGTAAGAAAAAGATTGGTGATTGCATTTTGACGTAAGAAAAATCTTAACAGTAAATAAATAATTCGTGAAACACCCAACATTTTAAAAACATCGATGAACTAAGTGATACGAAAGCTTGTTATTTCTAAGGCGATTGTAGAATAATTGAATTATAATGGGAAAAAATTAGGAATTTTTGTAAAACATGCGTGCAATGTAATCGAAAGTTTCGTTATGTTTTTCGAAAGACTGATTGGAGATTTTGTGTCATCTTTAAAGTTTCATTGAGTGTAACTTTTTTAGAATGAATACAATTTTTTAAAAACACCCTACCTTTTGTATTCTCCCTCTCCTACAATTTTCAAACATTTTTAATTTTATTGTGAAAGCATTCTCTTTTTATATCAATGAATGGAAAGTACAGCGAAATAAAATCGACCGATAATCATAAATAAAATCACAATGGCCTGCATTCATGACGGTCACATGATAATTGCAATCACGTGTTCTGCTATTGAATTTAAAACTGACATTTGATTTGTACTCGTTGTTCTATATGTAAAATTTAGATAAAGTTTCAAATTTGATGATTGTGTGTTTAAAAGTGTTCAAGTATTAAGATTCTTCAAAAACATTTTTAAAGTAATAATAAAAAAATCTTATATCAATACTTGTACATTTTAATCAAGTGCATTTTGTACCTATGCACGTTATTATTGTTATCAATATATAGAATTCTGATTGAAAGTTTCTGCAAAAAGCAAAAGTTGGCCACAGTGAAGCGCATAAACTGATTGGCTGGAAATACGTGATTGTATTTATCGTGTGACTGTAACCCATTAAAAACAACAAAAAACTTTGATTCAATTATTGTATTTCTTTACGTAATTTCTTTCCTAATTCTCCTGTTGAGATTATTCCTAGTTTTCCGAAAAAAATAGTCAGTTATTTTAAATAGAAATGTTGATTTTTTAAAATTAGTACGTAGAAATAAATTATTAAATGATGTTGATTTTAAAGTGTGGCTTACGAAGCGATTTATTTTGTTATGGCTTACTGAAATGTTGAAATATTTCTTATTTGTACTTTTTATTGTATGTGGATTATCAACACATCTAATTTTATCGTGGTGTGCTGTTTAGTTGTATTATAATTTTACCTTTCTTTTAACAAGATTAGTCTACTTTTCTGTAATTTAGATTATTTTTTATTGTTAATAATAATTCTGAAAGAATAAATAATTTATTATTTTATCATAAAAAATATTTTAAATAAAACTTATTTTTTTAGAATAGAAATGCATTTATATTAAAAGATTAATATTAATACATTGTATCGCTAAGTAAGATATCTCATTTCGATCAGTTTCACTTTGTAAATTTCCCACAGGGAAACAACAAAAAAGACGTGGTATCATGACAGCAGATTAGCGTTAAGTTGTTTTATATGTAATAAATACTGAATGTCCTCATTAACGATGTTCTTAAAAAGCAATATGTGATCTATCTTATTTTAACTATCGTTTATCATCCCACTTACTTCTTGCCCTGTTATCAGAGGAACATTTAGTGTCATGTTCTTTTCTACATATACCTTTCCACATTGTTCTGAAAACCTGTTTTCTCTTCTTTTTTTAGGTAAGTGAATGATTTCTCGCTGCTGTGCATCATCTTTGATCTGTGGATTATGTATGAATGAAGTTGTAATTCTGAATTATGGGTAAGATGGGAAATTGATAAAGTCTAGCCCTCCTTGGTACAATTACGTCGCAGAATCTATTTAGGCAGCGATGTGATTTCAGTGCATGTTTTATTTATAATTTTGTGTAGACAAGGTTTAAATTCGATTTTAATAACATATTTCATTCTTGGAATTACATATATTTTGAGGAATTAGTCTAAACCTTTCTATCTCAAGTGTTATCAAATTGCTTTTAAGTTAGTCATTTCTCATGAGTTTAAAGCGTGAATACATCAATTTTCTCTAATCAGTTTGTAGCATTGATTGATCGCTTAGATTACTATTTTCTTTTATCCAAATGTTTTTAATTTCTTGTTTGGCGGGTAGAGAATTTTTACCATTTTTCTTTTAGCTGCCTAGAATATGTGTGTCCAAGATCCAGCTGGAGAAATTTCAGCTTACCCTAGTTTATTTTTAAAAATTCATTCCTTCGATGGCTTTAGATATGTGGAATACAGGGGATTCTAATTCTTAAACCTAAATAAAAACATGGAAATTTTTTAACAAATTCTTGTTGATTCTTCGCCAGTAGTCATTGTATTTCTTCTATAATGTTAATTAACAATCAATCGATGTCTGTAGATTTCAAACACTTAAAAAAAGCATTTCAATTATATTATTTACTATATTGCAAGTTTGTGAAAGACTAAATTACAAGTTTTCTTTATTGTCTTGAATCAATTTGTGCCTGAAATTTATTGAAAAGTGTGTGTCTTTAAGCGATACATAATGAATGTTGGTAATGGTGTATATGTAAAATCAAGTATTCGAATAAACGGAGGATAGCTTTTTCTTGTTGAGATTTTAAATCGAAAGATTCATACGAAAACGGTAATAATATTCGAATGCACATAATTCACGAAATGTAACATACAGTTTTTCCCAAGTTAAATTTTTTTTTATCTTGCACTAGTTTTTCCCCACACGCAGATTCATTTCGACATTTTGTAAAATAAATGCAATGTGTGTATACGTTGGACTACTTTTCTTGTTTTATATTTTCTTTCTCGCTCCAGGGGCCTTTTTAAAATTCATTTTGGCTGAATCCTCCAATACACCCCGCCGCTGTTCTTAATACTTTTTAATTACCCGCTTAGCTGCAATTTTAATTCTCGAAAAGTTTCGCGTCATCAGATTTTTATGGAAAAGCTCACACATAACTAGTTCACAGGTTCCAACTAATTGGCTTGCAGAGATTAAATCATGTGACATTTTAGAACCTTCTTCTTCATTCTATGTTTAAATTAGTTGGAAGCTTTTAGATGGAGAGAACGCGCTTTTTTCTGCCATAAGCTTTGCTCGCATGTTTTCATTTTATTGCTTGTAACGTGTCGTCTAAAAACAATCTAATCATCATCAATGAACATATGTGATCAACATGCCTTTCTCTTTCGGACATGACTACATCCAAATGGCGTCCTAAAAGAGCTCGTGAAATACACACACACACACACACACACAACACACACACACACACAACAACAACACACACACACACACACACACACACACACACACACACACACACACACAACACACACAACACACACACACACACACAACACACACACACACATACACACACACACACACACACACACCACACACACACTTTCTGCCATATAAATACGGAAATAGTTTCATAACACTGTTGTAAAAATAGGAATTAATACATTTTCAAGATGATATTTTTTGACAATTTCTTTAAAAATGTTTTTATATTTATGTGAATTTGAAATACTATTTCATTTAATAAAAATACTGTTTTTGTTTTCAAGACAAGATCACAAGCAATATTTAACTTGTTTTTACACTTTCTTTTTGTACTTTCGCAACTTTTCTCAAAAGAGGGAAATATATGTCTCAGATTTTTGTGTATAAACGGTATGAGGTTCTGTATGATAGTGAAATAATAATTGCAAATTGTTTATCCTTACATCTACGACGCAATGGCTTATTTACGCGTTTTTTGTCCTATCATTATACTTCCCGACATTCTGTAAACAATGTCGGTTATTTTACCTTTTGTTTTCTGTTAGTTCATTTATCTAATCTCAGAGCAATTTCCTTTTGTGGTTCTGAATATCTTTCAATTACAAAGATTTGATTTCCTTGCTTTTCTGCATAACTTGCTTCAATTAATGAGTGCCTTGAGAATCAGATTTATTTTTCCGTACCTGTCTTTTATACACGTGATGGGCAGGAATTAGATCTAGTCAAAAAGATCCGTCTTATATGATTAATGTTATAGGCTCAGATTTAAATACATTCAGTTAACTTTACCGATTCGATGTTATTTGTCATGAGGTAGACAAACAAATCAGGCTTTTTAAGCGGCTATATTTTTATTAGGACAACAACTTCTAAAAAGCCACATAGAACAAAACACTTAAACAAATATGATTAATGAGAATATAACATAGTTTCAGCGCTTATTTTCCAATCCGTCTCAGTCCCAGTCTATTGCTAATTCTCACTCAAAACTCTTTTATTATTATGATCGCAGCTCTCTCTACGTCGAGTCAATGACATCGTTAAGAGAACATTTATTTTTATTCTTTATAGTGGTGATCTATTGGTTTACGTATGTGATAGTGCAATTGGATCTTCTTTCGAATTTTTGGAGGATCTTAATTTTGCATCAAAGTATAATATTGGATTAATTTATTAAATTTTTAGTTTATTTTTTTCAACTTTAATAAGTGGTTATGTGTTTCTGTGTAGAGTTAGTAATACTAAATGAAAGAAGGTTTAAGTTATTTTAGTTTCTGATTAATTTTCTTTAGTTTCCTAAAGCATTGGCTGAGATATTTCTTGTCCAGTTCTTTTGATTAGTTTTTGTTCCTGCAAAAAATTAATATTCCCATTTTATCATTTTATATTAAAGTACAAGAAATACTAATGTACTTTTTTTGTTCAATCATCGTATTTGTTATGAATTTTAATTTAATCAAAATATATTGAATTGTAATGAAAAATGTTATTCTTCCGTCGAAATAAATATAAAATCCTCCATGCTTGCGTGCGAATTCCCATTGATTGGCTGACCGTCTTCCACTTCGTGTAAACTGTCATTAAACTTGAATAATTTTCACGCGATAAGTCATGAATGATTTAATGGAAATGAAGCGAGTGAAATAACTTACGCAAATTTCGAATCGATTTTGTGCTCGGGTACTACGAAATACGAACCAAACATTAAAGTAATCGTTAAAGTGATGGAGTGTCACGAATTGAATTAAACTTTATTATTATTTTTTTCCGTGTGAAAATGTGATGGAATACATTTTATAGACTTTTAGGCGAGAGCAGCTCCCCACAAGTCAATCTATGCAGTCGTCTTTCGTTATAATAAATCTGTGCATCCTTATCTTTGAGTAACAGCTTGTTCCAAAGCAATGAGAGTTAGTTCCAAGATATTTGATCGGCGACGAGACAGGAGGCCAAAAAAGTTGTTTCAAATGTATGACATTTCATGATGGATCATCTGCATGTATCTTTTTCTTTCTCTCCTCTCGACTTTCTTCTTTTGGAATGGCAATTAGAAAAGCATGCTAAAGTGAGATATCAATCAAAATGCATTAGTTTTTTGACCATGGCTTTTATTTTTAGTAAATATTTTAAAATGAGTGCAAAAAGTTTTTGTGTGGAGAATAACAGCGCTTTTTTATTTTCGGAACAAGTGTTGGTGTCATTCGCCAATTAGCGAGTGCTTAAACTTTTGGTTCTTTTTTTATTTAATTTTTAAAAGAGTTCTGCGTATGAGTTTTGTGTAAAATGTTAATTAATTTTTTTGCTAAAAGAGTTCGTAATTCGTAGCGCATCGCTTTTTAAAAAAATATATATAATTTGTACATCTTAAGATATATTTACTGATTATTGTTACAGAAGTAGTATTTCATTTATTAAGAACTTGTGGATAAAATTTTTAACAATTTCGTTTTTAAATTTTTTTAATGTATCTTTAATATCTTTTATCTTTAATATTTAACGATTAATGTTAAAAAGTAATGCTTATATATATATTATAAAATATTGGACAAAACAAACTCAAGTATAGTACTCCTTTGTAAATTATTGTCATTGGTCTAGATTTGAGCTGATATGTGGCCATTGTAACTATGTTATGGGGTAGTTCCAATAATGCAATAGTTTTTCAAATGAGAAGAACTCGAATTTAAATCTACAAACGACTAGCTCGATGAAATCGTGGGGCTTGTTGCTTGTTTATAAACTTCAAAGTCTTTTATTTGTTTTAGTTTGGAAGTTAGGAGTGTTGACCGTCCACGCGCGCGCTGATACTTTTTTATAAATTTACCCACAGGTTTACTTTCACAAACCAGTTTGTGTACGGAAACTCTTGCTAGATGCTCAGTGCCGCTTGAGCAATCTATGCATTGTCAAAAGATTTTGATTAGGGAAACTAGGTTCGTTTTTTGATGAATGTTGAGGACACACAAATTGTGCTTGATAGCTGTCTTGCTGGATGATCTGGACCTCCCTGGGAAAAAGAAAAAGAAGGGAAGGTTATTGCTGGAGATTGTGAAAACTAGATTTATATGTTAAAGTAGGAATGTGTGAATGACACGCAAGCCGTGTTGCCTTTAAATGCCGGCCTTAAATGCACGGCAAACCGTGTTGCCGTGAAATTCAGATGTCTTACAATCGTAATTGTTTGAAATAATTTATATCAGAGTTTACAGAGAATCTGCTTAATCCTTGCCAAGTTTTTGAAAAGCCGGAAATGAAAACTATTTTAATCGTGTAACAAGAAAACTATTTCCTACAGAAGAAAAGGGTTGAGAAGTTACCTATATACAACGTTCTTATTTTGGCTCATTTTGTTATATTGTTTAAATTGAGATTATTTAAAACGTGTGTATGTTTTGCGCAAATAAAAATACATTCTTTTACGTCTGTAGAACTTGACAATATCCAACCCTTAACGCACAACTTAATTTTATGTAAGGAAATATAATCTTACTTATCACAGTATTTTTCGTTCTGCAGTTGGAATCACCAATTCTAATAACTATCAATTGAGGTAGTAGCTTATTATCATGAAATTTCGCCAGTCAGTAGTACCTCGTAAATTCTTCGTTAAATAACTGGGTTTTCAAATACTCTTTCTCGGTGTAGTCATTCTCAAGTTTTAACCCTTTGTACTCGTCTGAAACACCTTGTTGATGTCAATATCAAATGACTGTAAAATTTATGTTTCATTTATGTGTGATCTCACTTAGCAATAATTTGCCGAGGTTTGTTAATTTATCTGTACAATTTGCTGTCACAAACCGTGCATGGAATTTTTCTCGCTTTGTCTAATTCAGTATATATACTAATTTTCTTACTCAAAATGGACTATGGAAAACATGCAGGACAGTCACAGTTGATTTTGAATTTACTAATACAGGTGTGCGAAATGTCATGATAGTGTGGTACTACTCGGTCCCATTTTATACATAAATTAGTTATCTTAATAGGAGATTTTAGACAAATGGCAAAAAAAAAAACGTGAACAATCATCAGATTTGGAGAATTTGTGATTGTTGAAAACTACATATTTTAGTACTTCATCCTGAACGAAAAACGATTGTGTGGTTTGTTAGAAACAGAAAAGGATGGGAAGGAAGGCAACAGTTTATTTTTTCAAAACACGCGAAGGACATCCTTTCCCGCACGTTGGAAATAGTTTTTAAAAAGTACCACGCTTTAAGAGATCGCAAGAATTAAATCTTATTGCTGTAACACTTAACGTAAATCTAAAATGTTGAATTCTATCGTTGTAAATTTCGTTTTCCTAAAATTGAATACAATTCTACATCAAACAACAATGAAAATAAATGGCTTGCAAAGGGCTAACTTTTTGATTATATCTTATTAAGAAACGCAATGACACTACAGGAAGTTAGTTTAAAAAAAAAAGGATTTGTCTCCATGCATCTAGACTGGGAGTTCTATCCTAATAAGAGAAATATCTCGATGCTGTTATAAATTATCATTTAAGTTATTTGAAATTCGAATACTCGTATGCATTAATGAATCGATTAAATGTAGAAACATTGAATATAGATATGTACTATTTCACATCAAAGTGTGCTTAGTGTATTTAAACAGGAGAGACGAGATATGAAATCATGTTTTATGAATGAAATGGATTCTGACGGATTTGAGCAGAAAGAGTAATGTACAAGTTATTTATACACCAATGACAACAGAATATGATGTATCAATCTAGGGACAATTATTTGTATCGGTTTCATATTCCTTAACATAAACGGAAATTGTTTAGAAACTTATTGGCCATCCAGTCCTATCGTCCAACATTACTGTGCCTGACGACACCACGCTACTCGTCTCGAACTGTTTCCATGGGCGTTAGTAAGGCAAGGTCTGGAGCGATCAGCTGGGTCGCTAGCGTGTTTTCAAAATCGATGGGTCCTATCGATCCACGCTCTCTGCCTGAGTTTTTCCACTCTCCCGGAGGAAGAAAAAGCGGAAGAAGTTCCACTTCCCTTGTTTCTTATTTGTGCACTGGAATGTCTGACGTCGTAATTAGGTACTTTTTCTTCCCTTATATCTTAATGAGTATAAACTCATTGGTAATCTTTTGTTGTCGTTTATCATGCTCTTTAATAGTTAGACGCTCTTTGTTATGGGAGACGTAAATGCCATGTTAAGTTTGTTGAAGCTTAGTTAGCGGCTGTTATCCACCCTGCTGGGGAAGGGGAAATTAAAAGTTCAAGGTTACTTAAGTTCAGACTGTTTTGTGTTGGTTGTATTTTTTTCGTACAGAGTAAGATAGGAACAAAATTTAAAAGTTCACTTTCAATTTGCTGCTAAACGGTAACGTCACCTTTCTCCTCTTATTTTTAACACCCTCTTATAAGTTCCACTTGTATATAACGGAATCTTTGAATTCAAATTTTACCCACTTAAAAAGGTCAAATTAATTCGAAATTTTGCTCACTTGTCTAGGACCCCGATGACAATACGATAATTCAATAATTTTGTTCCATTGTCCTGATCAGGATCAACGATTTCCCATTTTCGGATCCCATCCCGCATCTACTGACTAATTTCAGGTCCCATTTCCAGATTTGGTGGCTAAAAGATTAAATTTCAACTTAGTCCGATTAACTGTAAAAGCGTGTTTTTTAGTTTTTTTAAAACTATAATTTATTATATTGTCGCTTGGGGAAAATTCGTAATTAAATGCTAATAGAAGTATTAATTTTTCCTTTTTCAGTTAATCTTGCGAATTATTTGAACTTGATAAAATTTGTTAACTGTTTTGATTTGGGATGGAGTAAGTGCTGATGTATTTTTAAAACTATATGTTAGCTCATACCAGTAGCAGATTGATCATAGCATGTATTACAGTGGTTCTGGAATTCTAAATGTATTTCATAGACATGCGTCCTTGTTAATATTGTGTGAGAATCCACCCAAAGAAAATGACAAGATTACAAAATTCAATGACATGATTTTAAACTACTATCCTTGAAGTTGACATCGTCTTTTACATTATACTTATTTCACTTTTTTTGTATTATATTTACATTACATTGGAGATTTCTAGTCTTGATCAAACTTCAATAGAGCGTATAATGACATAATAGCTTATAAGCAGCCAATTTTCGGCAGTAGCTACAAAAATTATATAGTTTAAAAAAATAGAAGATAATTTAATGTACTCGCCCATGAAAAATTAAATATACTACTGCTTAATAAACAAATTAATGACTCTAAGGTTATGTATGTTTTTTCTCTTTATATCTTGGAACTATTTTAATTAAATTTTAACAATTAATTTACTAAGGTTCTTAAGACTATTAAAAAGGAATGAAAACAGAGGAATATAGTAAATCTTAAAAAGAAAAAAAATATTAAAACTTTTTTTTAAAAGAGGAAATCTATCTTTAATAGTTACCGTTCGATACTTCGAGATTCTGATTATTGGTCAACTGTTATTTGATGTTATCTTTTTTGTAGTACTTGAAATATTTTAGTATAAAACCGTTTAAGGCTGTTTTTGCCATATGTACGAGAGCGTGAACTTGACTCGGAACACATTTTCAAACAGAAAAAAGTTCTCAATTTTTATAAAAATTTGTCACATTGTAACTCATGCATTTGTTTATAACATAGTTTTTTTTAAATTTTCATAATACATAATAATTAGTTTTTCCTTTGATATATGTGAAGGGATAGCTCATTTAGCATTACGGTATAGGGAATGCAAAACACATTTTATAAAAGAAAAAATGTGTCAAAACTCGGATAAAAATGAGTAGTATGATAAAATAAGTGATTCTCTACAGGATAGTGTAGCCAGAATATAATAATGTTTGTGCGTGTGTGAGTACTTTTATAACTGAAAAAATATTCCAAATTCGGCCCCTATTCTCTAACATTAGCCGAAGATAGCTTTAACTTAATCTTCGAATTCCTTTGTAATTTACATTATCGATTAAAATATTTGATCTACAGAATTTAGAGTTTATTAATAAATGTTTTAATAATTTGTGCTTCGTGATTTTGTTACATTTTAAAATTCTCTAAATGGGATTCAAAGGGTAGCAAATCAGCTAATTTATAGAAATTTAGTTTCTTTTTCGGGAGGGGGAGATGCATATTGTCTCGCGCGTTTATCTTCGAAATTATTATCTTGAAAATTAATTTAAAAAATGGTTTTCCTGCAATATTTTTATATTTCCAAGTTAAATTTAGGAAAGTATTTTAAGTGAAAATGGGGCTCGTGCGTTTTTTAAATCATTATTTTTATGTTCAATAATTAGGTATTATAAACGAAACCGAAACCTTGCCTTTTTAAATTTCATAAATATAAGCTATAAGTTTTACATATATAGTTGTGATAATCTTAGTAAGTCTTGAGCAAACTAAAATGAATACTTCAAACTATCAAGGAACAAATTGAGAGAGAGAGAGAGACATTATTATACTTAAATCTGATGTTTCCGCAAACATTACTATCTTGTTCTTGCATCCGGATAATTGCTTCTGCACATCTTTTTGGGTTAATTTTTAAAACTTATGTGAGGGACTTTTATTATTATTTGGCGAATTAGGAAATCGTTTTGGCTATTTTTAACAGATTTTGAAAACATTTTAAAACGCATTTGTGTCATCTTAAATAATAAGAGTATCGATTGTTTACATTAGAAAATACTTTTTATCGACCATTTAGTATTAATTTTAAGACATTGCGAATCGGATCTTTTTGGGTATTGATGCAAATGTCCTATAGGAAAATAAATTTCAAAACATTCCTGAAACAAATCCCATTTCTATTGTAAACAATCTTCCTCGATTTTTATCCAGCTTACCATGCATCAACACACCTTTTTCAAAATCCTTTTCTCCCCCAGAAAATATCTTAAGCACCGAAGCATCCATCCCATACCATCTGAGCCGAACAGTTGCCCCTCAAAACCTCTTTCCAGACTCCAACTACTCTCCCAACCCCCTCCCTTACCTTCGGTGGGTCCGACGGACGGTTGCCATTACGAAGTGAATCGAGGGATGGCAGGAAGGGGGAAAGAGAAGCTTTAGTTGCTAAGGTCCCCACCTTCCCCCAAGGCGATTCACTCACTCACTGAATACGAGAGTACTGCAGCGGAGAACGAATATGTTTGGAGTTGAACGCGTTGGATTGTCCACTTGAAGCCCGTACTGCATTATATAAATTAACCTGCAATATGAATGGGAATGGGTATTTAGCTGTGGAGGTTTGAATGACACGTTGTGGTACTCGGTGGATTTGAACGTATTAAATGTAATCGGGTTTGTATCTGATTATTTCGGTGGAGGAAATTTCTGTGGAGGATTTACTAAGATGGTTTAATTTCTTGAAAAGCCAGAAGGCCCTGTCTTTTCATTTGAACGAGAAAGGCCGTCATCGGTAAATTGGATATATCGATTGGTTTATGTGATCAAATAGACTGATTGATATTCATACCATGTTTTCTCTCGGAAGTTTCTTTTGGTTTCCGGCTGTTGTTGTCTAGAGTTTGGTTGGCTGTTGTTGGTTTGTTATTTATCAATGAGTAAGCTTTTCCGGTGTTTGTTTGGTAAAGCTGGGTTTGTTTGGTTTTTCTGTCTGCTTCAGTGGTTAAGAAAGATACAGAGCTGAAAACTTAATTATTAATTGAGACATTTGGGAGGTTTTTATGCATTTTTACTAGTATTAAATTTTTAATTTTCATTTAACGTTAAATTTTTGATGTGATATTTTTTTTCAATGATTTCTTAAAATTTTAACTTCAATCTGTATCTTTCTTAACCACTGAAGCAGACAGAAAAACCAAACTAAACCAAGATTTACCAAACAAACATCGTAATAAGATAGATCATGGGCGTAACGACCGCCGTATCAATAAGGGTCCCTAAGCTATGGGAGCCACATCATATGTGTTGGTACTAAATCATAAAATGTTATCAATAGTCCCATTAACGTAGCTCCTATTTCTAAAAAGAGGTTCTCAAGGAATTTTGATATAGAGCCCACTCAGGACTACTTATACCAGGGGTGGAGAATCTTTATGAATCAACGTGCCTTTTTTTCTGAAGAAATGTTTAATAAAGGTACAGACGTGCCATTAAATAATTTTGACTTGTGATTATTGGGAAAATAATAAAATTAAATACTAACAACTCAAAAATCTTTATTCACTACGAAAAAATACATTTTGCACTTCATAGTAAATGTTTTAATGATACGTGTAATTCAAATTAAAGTAACATTAGTGTGACTTCTGTTGCAGATTAGATGACAAATATAGTAGGATTGTAAGATGTTACTTTTAGTAGAATGCGTGCTGAATTGGAGTCATCCGTAAAACGGTTTCTAATTCTAACGAGTCTTAAATGTTATTCATCTCTGAAAATAATAATCGCAGGCATAGGTGGATGAAAATGTGGTCATAATAGCATGAGTCAGCTTCTTTAAACAGTTAAAGGTGTCTGGAATAGAATTCCATGTTTCCCAAATTTTTTTCTGGCATTTTTACTATGTATCACTATTCCAACTTTTTCCTCGTTTCAATAAAATTTTGATTTATGTGTAGTTCAATATGGATTCAATCAGTTGCATTTCAAATTTTTAAATTTCAAACCAGTCGAATTGGGACAAGTTTAGTTTATCGTTTGAAGTCACATCAGGGTACATTGTAAACTTGAGCGTTTCCGATAATTATTTGAACTGAGAACATATCGCTCGGAAATAAGTTCTTCAAATAACTTTTTTTTATTCTGCTTTCTCATGTATATCTAAAGATTTTATGTATATTTTTTTTTCAAGTTTGGGAAGTACTTGTAGTTTTTTATAATAATATTGTTTATGAAAACATGCAGTTTAGCGTCAAAAGCGCGAATGAGATCCCTCAGGAGGATTACTTCATAGTGAACTTTGTTATTTTGAACTAAAATGCAAATAATTTTGATCAGTGTTGTGCCCAAAATATTGTGTCGCGTGCCATCTGTTCGCCATCCCTGACCTATACTAATGAATAAGGTTGCAATTTTTTTTTCTTCCACAAAAATGTAAGATAGATTTTACGGGCATGGATTTCCGTTAACAATTCTCAATATCTTTTTACTCTGACAGACTATATTCTATAAATGCAATCGCTTTGTACTATTACGAATTCGTGAGTAAAACTACTCCTATGATAATTTCACCTCTTCCCTGAAGTCTCGAAAATAATCCATAAATCATCTTTTATAATTCACGGAGAGCTGCGATTCTCAACGCTGTCGTCTCCTGCAAAATTTAATTTATGGTTCTAGGGCTCTACATCAATCATTTAAAACTGCTCCGAGTGTTCTTAAAAGGAAGTAATTCACGCTCTTCTCTCAAAAGAACAATCATGTATTTCAATGAAATAAATAAACATTTGTCTTGCCTTGTAGCACAATTCTTTCAAGTACATAATTAATGTTTTCAAGGAATATTAAGATTTCTTATTTAAAATATCAAGAGATGATTGTGAATTTATGTAAGAAAAGAAAGGAAAATCGATGTTTTATGCAGGAGGATCGTCATTGTAGTTAAATTGGGAAAGAGAAATTTTCGCTTTTTTTTTGAGTTTTGTTTACATTCATTTTTATGTCTCGCAGAACAATTTCTAATGCTCCATCATGTGACGTCATTGTCACATGATGACTACAATCACGTGTTTCTAGTCAATCAGCTCATAAATTCATGCGATGTCATTATCTCATGATAAATGCAATAAAATGTTTTCAGTCATCATTTCATGCACTTAGTGTTGCCAACTTCGACTTTTCACGTAAACTTCCTTCGAAAAACTATTCATTGGTCAACGTCAACAATAATAACGCACTTAGGCACTTGATTTAAAAGTGTATTTTAATATAAGAATTTTTTTTTTAATTTTGAAGAACTATTTGAAGAATCTTTATTCTTGAACATCTTTATAACCCCAATAATCAATTTCAAGTTTTATATTGATTTTATTTGTCAAACAACGTCAAATGTCTGTTTTGATTTCATTGGAGAACACGTGATTGAATTTATCATGTGATTGTCATGAATGTAGCCCAGTAGCGCACACAGGAATTTTTCAAGGGACTCGAAGGGAGTCGAAAGTTCACCATTCTTGTATCATGCTTCTTTTGATTTTATCGGTTTTCGGGAACAAAACACAGTAAAAAACTAATTTTTGAATAAATAATTGCATTAATTAATAAAATTAATCATTAATAACAAATACTTCATTAAATTTTACGTACTATATACTTAGAATTATAATCAATTGGAAAAAAAATCAAGGGCTTTGGGGGTCCGGACCCCCAGGACCCTCCTTGTGTGCGCCACTGATGTAGCCCATAGCCATTAATGGTAGACTATATCAATATTTTGTCTTGTTTAGATAATGATAATAAACTACCTATATGGATATTATATGTTCAGTTGCCACCAGCAGTCATTTGAATCATTACCTTCTTAATTACCTATCAATTATAAACAGTTTCACATATTCTTGAAAAATTTTTGATGAAGTTAAAATTTTAAAGTTATATCAGAATAACTTTTCCACTCCCTTTTCTAAGTTTTGACTTCCAAGTTCAAAATGTTGTCAACTTTTTCTCCTTTTCTATTTTCAATGAATGAACTTAAACTGTGGGTGGAGTCGAGCTCTTTTGTTCGCTGGGTGGAGGGTGGGTACCCCTGTTTCCCCTTCCCCCACTAACCGATCGCGGCTCTGATTGAAAGGGGTTACTGACCCCGTGTCTAGAAGTGTGTTTTCAAAGAGATTAGGTGCTGAAGTGTTGCTTTGATTTTATGTTGTTTTTGTTTGCAAGTTTTGTGCTTGGGCAGTTTTTAATCTCATGTTGTGGTTCGGGTACTGTTACTACCTATTTTTATTGTAGAACAGTTCCGACGACATAAGTCACTCGTTTCTTTGAATGAATTAGTAACTTAGCCGTGAAACCGGTTTTAAACATTTTCTGAATTTTTTTTGAACTTGTGAATGGTAAAATGAAAAGTGTCGTGCTGTGTTTATAAATGCTTGATTAACTAAAATAGCCTCTATAAATTTTTTTAAACAAAAAAACTTTTTGGTAAAACATTTCCCCCCTCTTTTGATTCAACAGTTTAATAATAAAAATTGATTTTGTGTTTGATTACATGTTACTTTAAACTGTACATAACTTTCTTAGAATTACCAATGAAAAATATTAAATCGGTTGTTTATCAGCGTGACTTTTTAACTTAGCCGTTTTGCACTAATAGATATCCATTCAATTTTTATATTTTTTCTAACATAATGTAAAATTGATTTTTTTCTGAAAGATATTGATACGCAATAAGAAAGCTATTTTTTATTATTTTGTTTATTTTTAATTCCAAATCTAACATGCATCATATTCTGGGAAAAGTTCTTAGGTTTTATAGGCAAAAACGGGGCTACAAAGCCCTATATCGAAGATTCCTTGAAGGTCCTCTTTCGGGTCTCATAACAGTTTACGAAGTTTTGCTTACATGTGTTGGGACCCCTCTAGCTCGAGAGCCCCATATCACTGATACGGTGGCAGCTACACCCTTAGTAACTAAATTAGAAATGGAATTTCTCTGATATTTTTTATATAATTTACTGCGAATCTTAATCTTTTATCAACTGTTTATGTGGAACGTTTTGAATCAGTTTGAAGTTGTTTATTTTGATATTCGTTCTGAAAAATTTCCTGTCCTTTGATTATTAGTGCTAGTTATTACCAAACATAGTTCATTTCTCTTTTTAATTTATAAACTTTGTAAAAGGATTTTATTTTTGAAATAAAATTATCATTATTGTTTTTGTTATAATAACACCGAATATATTAGAATTATGAATCCTTCAGCTTATTATTTCTGTATTTAAGTTGTTTTAAGTACAATAGTTACACATCACTCAAGATTATGGAAATTTTTTTAAACTAAAGTAAATAAGTTATTTTGGCAAGCTCATTTGCATTGGCATCAAGTAGTAGTGCTCTTTGTCTTGGAGCGATATCATTCCTTTAAATAGTCCTCGCCTTATTTTTGCACCTATAAAGAGAGAGATAAGGAACACATTGTTTCCTGTCTTATTTTCTGATACGTCCATGCCTGCTGGGCACTGCACTGCCTCTCATTAAGTTTGTGTCGTGTTAAGTTTTATTTGTCTACTACCCACAGTTCTTTCTTTCATTGTTTGGAAAACTACTACTTGTGCAGACAAGGCCGAAGTTTTTCTTTTGAGAAGTCTTACATGAGACTCTTGTCGCTGTTGGTAACAATGAGATGCTTCAAAAGGATCTTGGGTGTCTGTTTCAGAGGGTCGTATTTAGCATTGATTGTTTTATAAGTTTCCAGGCGATGATTATTTAATTTTTATTTTTGTTTGGTTTGATGTTCGTATGCAAAACGTTTCATGTGAACTTTTTTTAAATATGCTTTTTCAAAATTAAGAACTTAAAATTAGGATATCTTCTTATTTTTTAATTGTAAACCTGTTAGCTTCAATTTTCTCTTTGATTAATCTTGTTATTTTTTAAACGTGCAATTGTAATTTATTTGTGGGATAAATTAAATTAATTTCAATTGTCTGTTTTTTGTGATGGTTTTTAAAAATAACTTCGAAATTCTAATTGGTATTTGTATAGATATTTCCAAAATGATTTTCTATTTATTTCAAAAGCTTTGTCTAGTAATTGATTTGTATTGAATGCATATACTTTTTTACTGTCTCATTTTAATATTCTACATCTATTTAAAAAAATTTGTTAATTTTGAATAGCTTATTTTTGATCTTCCCCTTTTATGTTATCGTTCAAAGCTTCTACTTTAATATAGTTAAGCATGCGTATATATTTAATTTTTATAGATTTAATGAACATAATCGTCATCATTTATGTCTCAACAGCCCAGGATGGTCAAAGACTTTCTGAACCAGACGTTTCCAACCACTCCTACTGGCAACCGAGCTCCTCCAATTTTTAATTGTAAAGACCACACACAAACAATCCTTTACTACGTCTATGCATCGAAGTCTAGGTCTTTCTGTAATTCTTGTGTTATATGGTCTGGCCGAAAAGATTTCTTCTTTAATGTTACTGTCACACATTTATATAAATAGCATGCCCACAGTGCAATTTGAGGTGACTTATTTTTATGTAACAAGAACATCTGGCTCTTTGGACATTCGGTGTTTCGACACCGTTTACCGTTTTCCTGTATTCTCCAATAACACTTCTTGGGACCTTGCATTCAGAAGCACTCTAAATTTTTCCTTCTTCATGGTTGTGGTCCAGGTCTCCAAAGCTGGACGGATTAGGGTTTTGTAGAGCAATAGCTTTATTTTTTAACACCCTTCTATAAGAGATTCACTTGAATGTAACGGAAGTTTTGAACTCAATTTTTACCCACTTCAAAAGATCAAATTAAGTCGAAATTTTGTTCACTTGTCCAGGACCGATGACAGTACAATAATTTAATAATTTTGTTTCATTGTCCTGATCAGAATCCATCGAGATTAACGATTTCCCGTTTTCAGATCCCATCCCGCATCTGGCGACTGATTTCAGATACCATTTCCAGATTTGGCGACTAAAAGGTTGAGTTACAACTTAGTTCGATTAATTATAAAAGGGTGTTTTTAGTTTTTTTTAAAACTATAATTTATTTCTTTTCTCTCTGTTCGATAAATATTCAGATAAAAGTTAATACTTATTCCAAAAAACCTTTATTAGCACCAACAATTCGTTTAATGAACATAATAGAAAATGTTAAAGGATTGTATTAAATAAATGTAATATCCAATTAGTCGGTAGTAGATTTTTCACTTCAATAACTTTAAAAAAAAATATTTATGGGTGGTATAACCAGCTTTGATAATGCTATTATTGTAGGTGGAAGTGGGGGCAAGAGAGTAATATTTATTGTTTTGTTGTGATGTTCTTTCACTTGTCTTAAGTAAAATTGTTTCGACATTGTGCAGAAGTCTTCTTTCTGTTCTTCTGTTTCAAATTCTATACAATCAATCTCTTTTTATAAATATGTTTCACTCAAACTTTTTTCCATACAATTAAGGAAAAATCATCCATCACTTCATCTCAGCATTAATTTCTCATTATGTGATGTTGACACATCATTCAACTTGTATTTTTTCCTTTAATATTGCATAAATTTAATTTCTTCTTTATTTCGCACTATGTACAACTTTAATTATACCTGTTTCTTCACTAAATCACTTCGGGTTTGGTATTGATTACATTAAAATCGTCTTCGTTCGAGTCGATTCTGATTATCCATATTTTTCCTCTTCGTTTGCAGTTTCCCGTTCGCTTCTTGTTTAGTATTATCATACTTTTAACACTTTCAAATACCAACATTTGTTCTTACGGTTTTTCACTTTCTGTTTGTGGAGAGGAAAGTAATTTAATTTGCATTAGTCACTTAATCTCATCTACTAAGAACAACATTCAATCTTATTTCCCTTTAGTTCCTTTTCACCCCCTTTTAAAGATTTTTTTTTTTTCTGTTTTTTAAAAACACCCATCTTTAAAAACTTCCCGGGGCCACCCACCCCCTTGTCAGCAAAGGATTTAAAAGACACCCCCTTAAAAAAGTCCTTGTTACTTTTTCCCTTTTTTTTAAATCCGTTTTTCCCCTTTTTCCTTTTTCCCCGCCAGCAGTTCGCGTGTCAGCGCCCACCTCCACCCCTCCAGGGGGTGGTCGAAGAAAGAGAAAAAGAGGCCGATCGTGGGTTTTAGGGGGTGGGCGGGTAATAATCCAACTAACTCTGGCACGCGACAAATTTGTTTCTCGATTGATGTGGGACCTCCCCCGTATCGTCTGCTTTCGGGGGATTGGTCTCGTGCGGGAAACAAAAGGAGAGTCTGTTAGTAAACAAGAATAAAGAAAAAAACTTGTCTCCACCCTTACCCTCTGGACCCTGTGTAATGGATTGGGAGGTTTTGTTATTGAGTCTGTGTGTGATCTTGTATGTTTTGTCCCTTTTTTAGAAAACTTACCTAGAGGTTTGTAAAGAACTATATCGCGTCTTCCTCAGGTGAATTCTATTTCAGTTTTCTTTGAATGATCGTGTCAGTATAAATTTTGCGATTTATGTTACATGTAGCCATTATTTTTGTGTTACCTTTGTAGATAAATATAATTCGAGTTATTTTATATCAATGTAAATGGCAGCTACCTCTAACTGAATTTCAATAATATTTTATGTTTCCATGAAGCCAATTTTTATAAATAGTTCGACAATATTTCTTTTTGATTTTTTGAAATTTCAAATCATGGGGAAGTGTGTTTTAAATCATATATTTTCATTTCCTTACAAGAGTATGGTGGTAGTTTACTCGTGTCTATATTTACTGTTCTAAAAGACCATTGCATTCTGTCTGTTTTAAAATTTTAGTTTTACTATTGAAATCTAACGAAATTTATTTGCAAACAGCAATCGATTCTTTCGCCTAAAATATATTGTTCAATTATTATTATTGTTGTAAAGGATTTACATTTATTATAGCAGTTGCTTCATTTCCATGAATATACTCTTGTTTTGCTGACATAAAACAAACCAGAATATATATGTTTATCGTTTCTGAAAAGTTGGCAGGAAAAATCCCAATATGGATTGCACCTTTAAGCAGTTTTCTGCAAAATGCAAATAACAAAGATGTTTACTGATTCAGGTTTGTTTTTTCGTTCTTCTACAAGAGGGAGTGATGAACTCAGTAAGAGTAACGTGAGTGCTTTTTTTTAAATTTTTTTTTCTTAGCCGTTTTAAAGAGAAATATTTTTTTTGACTTTGGGAATGAATATTTGAATTTACTGATAAGATTTTTTTTTTGTAAGAATTCTATTCTTGTTGATGTATTTTTGCCTTTTATTTGAAGTGGTTGGGGAAAAGAAAAAAGTTGTGACAAATTTTGATATACATTATTATAATAAATACATTTATGTACGGTATAATTAGATGTAGCCTAGAGGCTGAGTGGTAGCGTATCGCTCTTGCACGTCACAGGTTCGGGGTTCAAATCCCGGGCTGGGAAAAGTCGACTCAGTCGTTCATCCCTTCAGTGGGTCGATAAATGAGTACCAAGCTTGCTTGTGGGAACTAAAAACTGGGGGCTTCGCTTCGGACTGGCCACCTGATCGGAACATCTCATGCAGCACCCCAGCATCCAAGGTCACGAACACTGAGATATGCATAGTAGGCCTTGGTCTCTTTGGGCTGTTGCATCACTGAGTTAAGTTTAGTTTATAATTAGACGTTAGTATTATTCATTATAGTTGGTATATTTTTAATGGGCAATTGTAGTGATAGAGTAATTTTTTTAGTATGTGGCTATGTTGTTATAATTTAATAAAGGAAGATAGAACAAAAACCACAAATTAAACCATCTTTTTCCCTGTGAATTTTAGAAGTCTTTCTTTTATTCATTAATAATTTTGCTTTGTTTCATCTCCTTTGAATGAATTAACTACTCTTGATATTTTATCTAAATTCCTAAGCGATTTTATATTTACCTGACAGGTGTGCTTTGTAGAGAATCGTTGCAATGTCTTTCTCTATTACTTTCCTCAGTAATTCTCAACGCTCTGCTTCGCGTTAAAACCAACGGAATTATCTCATTTCTCAATACAATCAAGCCAATCGCTATCCGCCGCGATAAACACAAAATCCAAGAAACTATCTTGGTTTTGTAAACCAAGCCCTGTGCGTCGGGCTAAACAAAGGAACTTCCTTTGTACAGAATTCAGTCCAACGCCTTCGCTCTCCAAAACCAAGGGGCTATCCTTTTCCCTGACCGCCTTGTTCTAAAGTCAACCACCTTCTTTTTCAAAAATAGCACCCCCTACCTTAGGGGAGGAGGATGGGACCAAATACTCCAAAAATCTTCCGCCAACAGTAACCAGACACTACATTCGTAATACTATGTGATTTGAATACTTTCATAAGTGATAGGAATTCACATTCTTTAATAACATATGTATGCTCTTTTGTACTTGCATGTGTGAAAAATTTCAGTTTAAAAGTATTGTAAGCATTCACCTTTCTAAATGCACTCTCTAACTCTGCAAAATTTTTAACAAATGACCATTATTTATTTGTTACGTTGTTCCTAGACATAACTATTTTAATAAATATAATAATACATTTTTATACTTTTTAATAAGACATCATTATAGTGGCGATAGCGAAAAGAAAAAAAAAGTAGCGCACGAAATCTTGAGAAAGAATAGAGATAGATAGAAGTCTTGGTCCGCTGAATGTCAACACAAAAATTGCCGACTTGCTTGAACTTTGTTATCGGTCAACCGGATGCTTGCTTATTCTGATAGACTTACTGCATAGGCCAAGCGCGGTCGGGGCTGAACTTTTTTCAAAAATATCGAGGGTCTGAAATAGATGTCGTCATCACCGGTTTGCTTAGCCGGCCTAGATATCTTTGAAACCATAATAAATCATTTCAGAGTCTTCGTTAGTCTCCTTCCCCTTTCCTTCCTCTTACTTATACTCACCGTGTGAGAAGCACCCTTCTTTGCTTTCAATCTTTTAATACACTGTGATCAACACTTATTTTTAAATAAACTTTTTATTTTTCTTGATTCGTTAAATCGAACGTTGATTTTCTTTGTAAATACAAGGTTTCTTTTAATTCTAACGTTTAAAATGTTTGTATATAATACATTTTTTATTACATTTTCTGTTAATTCTCTTTTCATCTTCGTTGTGTTACGACGGTTAACTAGTGGTCATGTTCACGTGCCTGGCGTGTCATGAGTTCGAGTGCCAGTAAAACCCCCGTGTAGAGATGGGGGATGCTAGCTCAGGTGTCGGCCTCATCACTTGACCATTATTTAAAATCCCCAAAATTATAATATACATATTAAGATTATTAATCTAAATTCTTGCATCAATAGTATACTAATATTCACTAAATAAAGATTTGTTTATGGTGCATTAAAAATAATGCCAAATAATTTTTTTTAACCAAATTTGTATTTCAAATGTATTATTACATAATGACCATTCATATTTTCGAGATATTAGATTAAAATATATGATTAATATTATACTATGTACGTTTTTTCATAATAAAATGTGCTTTTATTTATAGCTATTATATGGCATTGTAAAAGATTTGAATCACTGTTAAGAAATTTCATTGCGTTCGTATTTTGATTATTCTTGATTGTATGAATAATAGTGCTGAAAATGTTGGAATTTTTGGAAGGTTTTTTTTTTGTTTATATAAAAATAACACATGGTTCGTAAATCGAATCAAGACCAATTCTTTATATTTTTTAAAAATAAACCCATTTAAACTTTACCTTGGATCATACTTGATCTCGTAAAGAAACAGACAACATTTTTATTTTTATCTGGGATGATGGCTCAAAAATATACTTCAGTGGAGTCCAACAAAAAAATATTTGAGACTCAAATAACATTTTCTCCGTATCATTTCTGTATCACTTCCTTCCTTTCTTTCAAAATCAATCGGACTCCTCCATTCCTGTCTCCGAGACATGTTTCAGTGTAAATGCATTATCAGACATGTTGAACGACAGAAAAAGCCTTCTTATACTCTGTTGAACTTTGACTACTACTTCTCTGTTTTACTTTTAATCGTGTTGACAGTGACGTACAACAAACAGAAACATATTTGCGATGAAAGCCGCCCGGAGCCAACTGAAATGGCGACGAAAGGACATCTTGAAATCACACCCCATTGGCCTCGTGCCCACGGGGTTGTCTTCTCGGCAACCAGCGTGATGCCAAAGAATTCGTTGCATCCGAAATACGTGTTTATTTGCGTGTATTTATTTTGTTGGCATCCAGAATGACTAGTGTTTTGTTGAGTCTGGAACAGCCTGTAAGGTGATTGCTGATGAATGTGAAGAGACTTGATTCATCGCATGCTTATAGCTAATAGATCATTGCGTCGTGATTATATTTCTTTTTTCCAAACAGATGCTTTAAATGTTTATGTCCTCACTAAAAAAATGTACACTTTTCCCCCCAAAAATTTTATTATTATTCATTTCTTTCAAGCTCTAAGTGTTAATGTGGTATAAATAGTAACGTGCATAAATAACTAAACGTGAAAATATTTGCCTGTTGGCATTTCACTTCTGCTTTTTTTTCCCCCTGTTTAAAAAAAGGGGGTTGAGGCTCGGTTCTTTTAACCGAAAATTTTCTTGTGCAACTTGTCAGGAAGTGGTATAAAATCCCTAAGTATTTGAAAGCTTTGTGATGAGGATTAATTCTTGATGCAGCGAGAGTTAAAGAAAAGTATCAACTCAATTGCTGCACTTTTCACTGGACAACCATTTGAAATTAAGAAGTCTTACCTATCTCTTGGTGTTCTAAAGACATTGATTAATATGATTATTTGTACCAGTTTATGCCGTTTCTTTAACAAAGTCTAGATTGGATTATTTCAAAAAGAAAGAAAGTTAAATATACTGTGTTATTTTACACATGCTATAATACGTTTTTTCTCCCCATTGATATGATCTAAACCTGGGGTGGGCAATAGTTTCTGTCACATTGTGGAAACGGAAAATACCGGGGCACCTTTCTAGAATGGTTTCATTGATTCGTCAAATTTGTATGTTAGAGAAGATATAAATTGTGTACCATAAAAGCAATTATATTTGATTTTTAGGGTACAGTTTAAATATGGTATAGTTAAATAAAATAGCGGTAGGTAGTTTTATTAAATTTATGTATTGTGTAATTTCATATCTATAGCTGCAAGCGTATTTAATTTTAGAATTTTAACACACCTTTTTCACACTTTTCTACAATTTTATTGAAATCGGGAGTGAAGTTGCTTGTTGAAAATCTCATCCCAGCCTGCAAATTAATGTGGCATTTATATTTACTCTTTTTGATCTTCATGTAAAAAAAACTTTGAGTGCACAAATTTATGTTGACCCCCAAAAAAAAATTGTCTATTTTGTTTTCTAATTGTCTTTGTCGGCTCACTGTTAGCGCACCTCTGATCTAAACAAAGATTTTTCATTAATTCCCGAAACATCATACAATTTTTGCTATTCATAAAGCATGTATTATTAGAAACGTGATTGTGTGTATATTAACTGCGCCCTATCAAATCATTTATTGATTAATGCACCATTCGTATAAGCACTGAGAAAAATTCTCTCTGTATAGGGTTTTATTTCTTCGTATACACCCCAAAACAATGTCAACTTGACTTTATATATCTTCCGTCCTATTATCCTAGAGGTTGTGTTGGTCATGTTCAATCAGCGTGACCGTCTGACTTACAGGGATGCTTCCATGTGGTTAGTTGTAAAAGATACAGTGAAACAGACACGTGCCAAATATAACCCCAGTGCCAATGTCTCATGGGGGGAGGGACTCGTCACGGTCAGTTAGCGTTACACGATTTCCATCCTTGTGTAAACCCATGTTTCATTTCTTGTGGTAAAAGCAATTGTAGGTGTCCCTTCAGTTTTCCGATTACACCCTCTTCTCCCCCATGTATGGGTGTGACTCGGATCTATTGTGAATGTGTTCCCTCTCGTAATGGGTGCAACGTAGAGCTCTCTCTCCCTCCCCCCTCCAGATGTAAATAGGTTTATCACTGGTTTTAAAATTCTGATGGTTGTTTCCAATGCAAAGTTACCTGCGGCAAAAGCATTATTTTACGATCCTATTTCGCCAATTTAATTGGTGTGTGATGTGTTGTACCACTTCAATATTCTTTGCATTATTTATGAATGGTGGCGGATATGCAATCATTCGTGGACTTATCGCAGCTGTTGTATTTATTTTAAATATTTTTAAACCATTAAAGTGTAATTTTGAGTGGCCTAAACTAATTTTTCGTCAGAATAGTACTTCAAAAGTTTTTATTTTTACGTATTTGAGGATGTTCGGCTCATTATTATTATAAAGATGCAAATAATTTAATGACTACTACCATTATATTGGGTGCGCGCGGAAATAATTAATATTTGCTAAGGGAGAAATTATTTTTCCTTTTGTAACATTTCACGAGTGTTCTGAAATAGTGTCGCGTATTTTTCTTTTAAATATATATAAAATCGTGCTGTTTTTTTATTTATTAAAAGAGAAATTATGTATTTTTATTAATTTTTCTCTGGAGTAAGTGACATTTTCCAGTGCGCCTTTTTGTCATTGTATATTTCCGCCAAATATTTGGATACATTAGCATACTCTTTCACTATTGTTTTTGAAGCCCTGATTCGCGAAGTTTTTATTAAAATAACTCGCTTGTAATGGCTTGCTAAACAAACAACTTGTTTGAAAATGAGCTCTTAATGCAGTCATTTACTGTCTTTTTTATGTAATGGTGTTGAATGAATTAAAAATGTTTTCATGTTTTACTTTTTTATCAATGGAAATCTGTCCTGTCATTGTTTTGTAGACCTTCTATTGAGGTTGTTTTATTATTTATTTATTTATTTATTTTTGTTTAATTTTTTGACTATCAGTAATGAATATTTATCTGATGTATTTAATTATGTTACAATGTTTCTTATCAGGATTCTCTGTTCTCGTTATTTGCAATTCAATAAGTATTACGTAACCATTCCGGTTCGAATATTAAATTCATATCATATTCATTTCAAAAACATAAAACGGAATTCAGTTACTGTGAAAATATGAATCTAACGTGAAAAGAAATTAAATCAGAAGATATGCATTATACATATTTTATTAGTATCTAGTGACTTCACACAACATATTAGAAAAGTTTTAAGCATCTTTTTTTCCCCTAAAGGAAATGCCTCTTTTCCCTTCCCAATGTTAAAAAGTCTAAATTAAGATATTTTCAACTTTAACAGAAAAGAAAGTATTTAATAAAATGTCGATGCTAATGGGCTAAAAATTTATATGACGTTTTTGCCACATGATAAATGTAATCACGTGTTTCCGGTTTAATCATTTCGTGCGCTGATTGCTGCCAATTTATGCCTTTTACAGAAACTTTCTTTTAAAATATATTTTATATTGGTCAATAGTAACGCATATAGATAAAGTTATTTGACTTGAAAGTACTCGTAAAATTTTTTGAATGTTTATTTTAAAAACTTTTTGAAAAATATCAATATATATTTGAACATCTTAACTCAATTATTTAAGTTGAAATTATATGTCCGGATTTTTCAAGTTCAATAACAAGTACAATGTCAGCTTTGAATCAATGGAAAGCACGTGTTACATTTGTCACGTGATTGTCTAGAATTTATTTAACCCATTGATATCTTGTCTTGATTTTTTTCCTTTTCTTTTTTTTACGTTTAAATATTTAAAACGGTTCGGGGTTTTTTAAAGCGCTTTCTGATTAATTAAACAATTGGCCACTTGAATAAGACAGCTTTAAGAAGTAAATCTTTTAGTTCCCCGAATTTTTTATTCTTAAATGTTTAAATAAAAAATAAAGATTGTCTCAGATTCTTTTCACTGATTTGAAGCCTTTAAATTCTTCATCTGGCATTTTTTTTCATTAATTAAATAACAACAAAAATACATATCAGACATCTGTTCAAAGCTTCTTTGCATGCCTCATTTTTTTTTTATCTTTTCCTTTCTGGTTCCTGTCGCAACGGAGATTGGTAGGTCACTGACTCCTGCTCTAGGAAGAACCAGGGAATGAAGAAATTCAACATTTTCTTATTAGGTAACGCAACAAACGATGTTCATACACGAAACCGTTTGATATACGATTCAATCGAGTGGAATTCTGCCAGCACTTATTGGTTTTCTAAATGCGGTTGTGTAACAATGCTGTCTGAGCTGTAAGGAATGTTTGGAGTATCAGAACACGTCATTTCTCGATCGCTATCGTTTGTTCTTACCCGATATATAATGCCAGCTTTCGAATTTAATTTGTGTTTGTGGCTCTTTCGTAACACAGCTGAGTGATGTGGAATTTTTTTAAAAAGTGTTCTGTACTTCAAAGAACCCAATGCTTTAATGTGCATAAGATTTTGAAGGATTGTGAATCTGTAATATGAGTTTATATATATATATATATATATATATAATAGATTGAAGTAGTGTTGGCCGGAGTGGAAGACTATATCAATTTTGATTTAGTAATGACGTCTTCAGAATAGAGAGAGAGCTTTACCTCCTTTATTATAGGCACACATCAACAGATTAAAGCACAATTACGTTACATTTTAAGATATTGAATAGACAGCGGCATTTTGGAGGACATAACACAAAGACAAAAAAGCTGCAAGTATTTGCACTCTTACGTGATGGCGGCAAGCAGAGAAAGAGAGCGCGATTACGTTGAATAGGCGTTTTCCTTTTTGGCATCTGATTGGCTAAAATGCGCGGGCTACGGCAATCGGTTTAGCCGATTACGATTAAGATTACAACGTTTATTTTTAAACCTAAGAATTAAAGATTATTTATAGATCATTAAAGAGTTAATTAAAAGTATGTTAGAGGGAATTATTACACATATATTATATATATATATTTTGAATTAATTTTGTTATGAAATGACTCTTTTACTGAATTACGTTGTGTTTTTAAGGATTTATACAATAGTACAATATTTCCTATTGTATGTTATGTTAATTTAACAGTAACAGAATCTGAATTTCGTTTGTAGTTCGTTATTATTTAAACCCGATGTATACATGAGTTGTATTTATTGAAAGTAAGAAATGGTCTAGAACCCGAATTTCGGACTCTAATTTTATTTATTTTTTTCCCCAGTTAACATTTCAGTCCAATATTAACATTCCGATTTCGCAATAATAAGTATTCTTATTGCGTTATACCAATCTTTTGCATGTTCAACAGTTTTTTCTGGGTGTAAAATGTGTTCCATCTATTTTTTAAGTACTGTGATACTAAATTGGTTAGTTAAATTATAAGTCATTGGTGTGTACTGCATAGTTTTAAAATGTTTCTATATTTTAAATGTGTTATGTAATGAAGGGATGCTTATGATACAACGCCATGAATTTGTAGGAAAATTGTGCCACTTAGTTTTGACTGATAATATATTCCAAAATTGTTTCAGGATATTTGAGATGATGAATAGCCTTAATTGATAACATTTTATGGTTCTTAGGCAAAGAATACAAGTGAATTTCTAGCTGTAAGAACTTTTTACCCTTCTGTTCCAACTTTTAAAATACATTGAACATTGTATTGATAAATTCTATGAAAAGATTAAACATAGAAAATAGCAATATGTAATTAAAGTTTTACTTAAATTCGTCCATATTAGTGTTGTTTAACAGAAAATAGTTTGTATGAAAATATTAAGTACTGATTTCCCGTTTTATAATGTAAAATGATAATATGTTCAAATAGACAACAAACTTGTTCGTATAATTATGTTAAATACTAGAAAGTCCTTCCCTCCTTTGACTGAAGTAACTTCAGTTTTACTTTCAATTTTGAGACAAAATTTGACATTTGATAGGTGTTTTGTATTTACCAGTAGGCGACGGTAATTAATTTAAATACAAGAGCGCTTAACGCCTACTCCTTCGTTAAAATTTCGGAACAACCCTAACCTCTTCAAATACAATTGTTTCAAAAGTCTGCTCGCTGCCTTTTATCCTCAGTAACGTTCGTAGGACAAACTTTGCGTTTTCGACAGCATTTCGTGCACTCTCTTTGAGTAATTCAATTAAATGGGGGTGAAACCCAAAAAATCGCGGCGTGAGATATGCCTAATGGGACCGACTAGTAGAAGCAGAACTCCAGTTCTGAGCCCCTCCGGCGAGCAACACATTTCGTTCCGGAAGACCGTTCCATTCGCCCGAGGGGGGTGTTGACATTCGGGTGGGAGGCTTTTAATTATTTGAAAGGGCTGCGGTTGTCAACGGAACTTCTCTTTGACAGCTGCAACATGAATGTGTGTTCATTAGTAATAAATAGCGTGTGTGGTGGTGGAACAAAGGAGGACCGCAGATAGCACCTTTTTTTTTCTTTATTTGTTTTTAAAAACGTGTGTGGCGTGTTTGTAATGCTGAACTGCATAAGATTGTCCGTTGATGTTTTTATGTCACGTACAAATAAATGAATGATCTTCGTTTGTAATTTATGAAGTGAAATTCAAACGTTGGTGTTGTATGTTATGGCATAATAAATTACTTTTTGTATGCTTAGCACATGTTAAATGATATGACTAAGTAATTGTGGGAGGTCAAGCTTAATTTTGGTATACCAGGGTTTTCCAGTAGTATTCCCGCTAACATTTATTCTAGGGTTTGAAGAAGCTAGGCTCTCACACGAAACGGGCTAAAACTTAATCATTTCCTTTTTGTTGTTGTTGTTGAAAAACGAACTTAAAAAATGTTTTATATAAATTCTCTACTGCTTGAGAGGTATGACAAAAGTAAATTTCAACAAAATTAAATTGCGAACTTACGAAATTACTTAAGCCTCTTTTAAGTTTTAAGAAATCCATGTACGTTATTATATAGAGAAGTAAATTAATTCTCTCTTGCTCAGCACATTAACCCCACTTCCCGAATGCATTTGTTAAACCCATTGTATATTAAACTGGAAAAGGCAGGTTTCATTACATTCTTAGCATATATTAAATCCTCATTAGTTAGGTCCCGTTAAACCAGACATCACTTAACTCTAGATAACTAAACTTAAATCAGTGTTACTCCGTAACTAATTATTTGACTCATAGACCACGATTTAAAAGCAAGTAATTTTTTTAACTCCTGTATTTATATCAAACGAATTAGTGTGCCTGAATATTATAGATCAATTAAAAAATAGGAAGGTGTTAAAAATTAAATGTTTACCGGTATTCTGAAAACTTCCTTTGATTTTGCAATGTACTTCCCGTAGAATAATTTCGAAATTTTGATTTTTTTCCCCTTCATATGTGTGAAAGTTAATAACTATTCATTTCCAGTGTTTTATGTTTTTATGAATCGTTATCGGTATGAAAAAAGTTAACTAAAAATTCTGTTGGATTACTCTTTTTTTTTTTTTTACTATTTTAGTAATTCTCTCAATTCAATTAAATTATAGTTTAAAATTATGCCATCTTCAGTTTTATTGAAATATGAATGTGTACTAAATAAAATTCTTACTATTATTCTTAAATCATTAATTAAATGCATACAACTTATTCAAATTGTATAATCAAATCAGGTTCTTTATTTTTTAAAAAATTCCTGTCTTATGTTAAAATTATAATAAGAAAATCACTTGTTTATGGAACAAGTTGCACAATTCATTTTACGCCCACATGGTTTTATTTATTTTAAAATCAATAAGCAATTTATCTGATGTTTTTAACAGATTTTTTTTTTTCATATCATGAAAAACTTTAAGTGTATAATTTTACTCCACAAATAATTTGAATTTTACCTTGTCTGAGAATTAAATAATAAAATGGGAGTATGCCATTACTAGCTTTTTGCTGCCAAAAGGTTTTTATTTATTACTTAATTAAAAAGCGAATCGAATAATTATAGCCTTTGACATCGTTGAATAAATTTATGTGTGTCACGATTCTCTTTGATGCTGTTAATGTATGAAAATTAGCGTGAAAAGCAATACATGTACTTTAAAAATAATTTATCAATTATTTTTAAAATACGTAGAATGAATGTTACTAAATACTACCTCATTATTTTTAAATTTTTTTTATTTTAATGTTTAGAAATGTATAAAACGCTACCTGTCCCTATTCTTTTGTATTAAATTCGATTTAAAAAAACAACAACTTTAAAAGCATAATATAAATTATGTAAAGTATAAATTTAATGACGACTTTTCTAAAAACATATTAGCGCCAGCTTTCACATTCATTTTCTGTTAAAACAATTTTTACAGCATATTTGGAATGTCAGATGTTACTTGAAAAATATACCATTTAGACTCCCCTTTCCCTTCCGGAGAAAAAAAAAGAACGAAAATGAAATTTAAATCGGATTATAATAATACCCTTTTAAATGCAAATGGGAAACTGAAAATCAATTTTAATTATTTGGGTCAGGTGTGCATCTCGTTATCTATTTATTCTAAAGATAAATTATCACCCTCTCGATAGAAAAATAGTTTTAGCGGCGAAAGAGTTCAATTTAATAATTTTCCCTTTGCTCTCTCTTGTAATAAACCGCTTTTGTGCTCTTCTACATCTGTGAAAGAACGGTTCAAATACAAATCATTTATTTTCGTGGGTTTGTGACTGTCGAAACTAATCCTACCACTGCTAAGCAGCTTACGATATTTATGCGATTAAATGTGTTAACATTTCACACTAAATACCCAGAGAGCGTCGAAAAGCTGTTTGGCGAAAGGATAGCTGTCGTTTATTTCATGGTGCGGAGTTGCTATCGCATTTTCCTTAAATAATTTTATTCGAGAGAGAAGTTTTTTTTAATTGTATTATTGTCTTCCGGAAATTGTGTAATGATTACGGGGAAGTTTTTTGAGAATGACTTAAAGAACACGACATCTACTTATTGTTTTCGTGAATTAAAGAGTATGTGATTGGAATTAATTTCATAAATTTAATGTTCAAGTTGGTTATATGTTTTAAACCCTTAATAATTATTTTGTTAACGATTGTTAAATTGCTTAATAGGCTAAATTCAAGTGACGTCTTAGTCATGTGATAACTGCAATCACGTGTTCATATAAATTCAGGTGACATCATAGTCCGTGATAAATGCAATCATGTGTTTTCAGCCAATCGGTTCGTGCGCTTCGCTACTGCAAACTTTTGTTTTTTTACAGAAACTTCTATTAAAAAGTGAATATTTGTATTTTAAAAAAAAATGCGTACTGGAAAACAAAATATATTTCAATTAAAAGTACACACGTTATATAAGAATTTTTTCCCTTTAAATTAAAACTTTTTGTAGATTCTTAATATACATCTTTACCCAATTATCAAATTTGAATCAAAATTTTACAACAACAAGTGTAATGTCAGTTTTGAATTCAATGAAGAACACGATTGCTTTTATCATGTGACCGTGATAAATCGAGCCCATTCTCACGATATCTGAATATTCTCTGGCTTTTAGTTAAGTGGTTAATGCTTAGTATTTTTTAAACAAATTTTACTTCCCTGTGTTTGACATCGCATCGCAGTGGATATTAATTTAATACTGTAGTTTATAAGATAAGTATTCGTTCTTGTTAAAAATATTTATCACAAATGATTAAACAATAGGTGTCCATATTTATTTGATAAATAATTTCTCAGTGTGTGCAAAATGTTAATTGAATAAATTCGTGTTAACTGCTGGGTAAATGTTAAAGATGAACTCTAACAGTAAAATAACTTTTTTTTTAAGATTAATACGCGTTAACAAATTAATGATGGATATTCCACATTAAATTTTTTTGGATTATCAGCAGCGAGATAGAACACATATTTTCACGCTAAGGTTTATATGTATTTTTCAAATGTAAGTCACTACTAAGAAAACGGAATTACTGTTGACTTAAACATATATTTTTTTCGAATATATAAATCAGAAGTAGTTGAAAATTCTCACATTTCTTTTAAAAAATAACTGTATTGAATTTATAAAGTGTAAGGAATTTGAAGCATGTTCTAGTTAGCAGTGTCTCGTTCCCGGTCTCCATGCTTTTTTCTTTTCTTTATATCTGATTTTAAGGCTTTGTAATATTGATAGGAAAATAGTCCCGCAAAGTGGATTTGATAGGCTTCTATCTCTCCCCCCACACGGGTTGTAAAACCTCGGACTAAACCTACGAATTATATACCCGCTGATGCATACTTTAATTAAAAGATAACACATTTTAAAAATCCAACCCCTGTCTGTGGTAAAATCCCACACTGCATTCCTAATACCAACAAGCTAAATCCTTCCCATCAACTAAATGATCCAAACACAAACACTACCTACAACAAACAAGAACTCAACCTGAAGAAGTGCGTCAACACTCTCCAACGTGTGGTGTGACCCAGTTCCACTGCGGGAGGCTCCCCTCCACTCATCTCCATGAGAAGGGGAGGGGAGGAGTGTGACCTTTAGAGGCAGAGAAAAGGTTAACCCACTTATTCCTATTGTTTGGCGGCCTTGTTACATCGGGCTTCCCCATCTTTTCTTCCGAGAGGATTATTTACATAGAATGGTGGTGATAATCCCTCTTTAGAAGTCGCTACCTGGAATGTATTGGGAAGGCTAGAAGAAAATCTCCCCTCACGTTTGAGCGCGTTTTTTCTTTCCCCTCCTTTTCTTTTTTTAATTCTTAGATTGGTTTAACCTTTTTCGCATGAAACTAAGTGGTGAGATGTATCAGTAAAAAATGGTTTTGAATAAATTTATCAAGGACGTGTTTGTTGTCAAGATTGCATTGAATGTTGTTGCTTGGATGTTTATGATGAGTTAATTTTTAGTTGTATTCATATTTTACTTAGTAATTTTTCATTTCTTTGCACACTTCACACATTTTTAGAACACTACGCCCGTTTGTAAGGGGGGAAGGTGTGGAAGGGGGTGTAGGTAAAATTCAGAACTGTGTAATGTGCATTTTAGATATATATCATAAATACTTGTAAGTATGTATGTGAGGTTTCCTATTAAAAAAAAATTTTTTTTTATATGATCATTTTTCTCGTTTACGAACCCTTCAAATAACAGGCGTAGTAATTTTTATTCTTACGGAAACAACGTTGTAATTAATTATTGTAAGAATATTGGATTCAGATCACAGACTTTTTTCATTACAATCCTTATTTTTCAGAAAATGTCTTCATATAGTACTCTGAAGCGCGGGGGTTCTATAAACTACTGCGCGCTAGCACCACCACTCCAGTTTATCCAAGTTTATTTTGATTACGTTGTAAAACTTAGGATGCAAAATACTCATACAAACCAATTAAGGAATACAATAACTGATATACCTAATGATTTTGGATATTTAAGCTGTAATTAATATGAGATTTATCCTGAAAATTTGGGATCATTGACATACATGAGTAATTAACAAAAGGAAATTCAAACAATAATGATTAATGAGATTTACATACCTGTAATTTTCCATTTGCAATTGTTTGCAGTTAACAGCAAATTAACTTATATAAATCATTAGTACCGTTTTCAAATGCTCATCAGTTAATTTGAATCAATAAAAATATTTTAGTGTGCCTTATTTAGAGGAATGTTTTCTCACTTACCCATGTAGCTCCGAATGTGGAAAATAAGTTACGAGTAAATTTATGCAACTGATCAAACCGTGTGGGTGGATGACACTTAAAAGTATCAGCAATGTGATGAGTTTAAATATTTTTCTTTTAAAAGTATTGCTTTATTGCGAATCAATTATTTCTGGTTCAAGTTCTGTGGAAGAAAATTCGAAAAGATTTTTGAAAAACGTGACTCACACACTACACAAAAATTTCTTTTAAGGCAAGCAAAGTTTGAATTGCAAAATGTACAAGAAAAGGAGTCACCTCACTTCCTGGTTAGTCCCGAAACGAAAATCAGCGTGTAATTCATAGCTACAGTATGTTGGCGTGATGAGCTAGTTAGAGGTTCTTGGGATTCAATGGGTGCCGGTGTGGATTTAAGCTATAATGTTTGGAGATTCATGCTCTAAAGAAGAGAGGCTTGTTTTTAGATTTAATTGAATAGACACTGTATGACATCAAATCAATCGTGACACATTTAAATAAGGTAAATGTGATGGATCATCGATCTACGACAGTGGTTCTTAAATTTTCGATCGCCGCGGCCCCTTTTGTATCAGCCTGACATCGCGGCCCCCTAAAATTTTTACATCCCTCCCTGACTCTCAATCAGTGGTACACACAAGGAAGGGGTTTAGAAGTCCGGATACCCCCATAGCCCTTGATTTTATTTTCGATTGGTTATAATCCTACGTATATATTGCGTAAAATTTCTTTTGTATTTGTTATTAATAATTAATTTTATTAATTAATGCTATTATTTATTCAATAATTAATTTTGTATTGTTTTTGTTACCGAAAATCGACAAAACCAAAAGAATATGTTGGGCGGCGTATTGGAGCATGATACCAAAATTGTAGACTTTCGACCCTAGACCCCCCTTCCCCCCCGAAAAATTTTTGTGTGCGCTACTGCTCTCAATGCATGGCTGAGTAGTTTAAATGCAGTTGTTATCGTATTGGCACGCTGTGGATTCAGTTCTTAATCTTTGTACATGTATTTCTACTATTTTTCGAAAATATTACGTTGTTATAATGGCTATGTAGTTACAAACAATACAAAAAAAATACACTAGTTAATATTCTTGATAGAAATACATGTTCTAGTAGAGTTTTTTCATTAGATTTAGTGATCTAGTCTAGGATGGCACATCTTTCAGTTTTCCCCTGAAGCTATTCAGTGTTCTTAAAAGAGGGAAATAATATTAAATGAGAGACCTTCGCGGAACTCTAGAAAGGGACTGAAGATCCCTATGGGTCCAAGGACCACAGTTAAAGAATCACTGACCTACGATACAGCAAAGTTGTACCAAAGGTTTTTTTAAAGAAAATGTGTCGTTTGCAAGCTTTTTTTATGATATGGGCAGCTCATCTCCATATTTCGATTACTACATAAAAATTATCACATCATTTCATTTAATTCATTTTTATAATCAGTGGTATTTTGTTTGAATTTGTAACTAGCTCTAAGGGTAGATTTGTCATAGGTTAAAAGCCACGGACGTATTGTATTCATTTTAAAACACTTCTCGTAATTTTACTTACTCCAGATCAAAGTTCATCAAAACTCATGAACATTTGTACAAAATTCCTTATTTTATCAATTGATCTGTTCTCTCCCTTAGTTAAACCTTTTAAAGAAAAGAAGCATTTTAAGATCTTTCTCCATTTCGAACTAATAACGTAACAAAGAAAAAGCCCGCTCGATTATTATTTTATTTTTTTTTTATCTCGCTCTGTGCCAATGCCGAGTCAACAATTGTATTGTCTCTCTTCATTAAGAAATCATTCGATCATTTCCCAAGGACGTCGGGAATTTTACGCCGCCCTCTCTCTGTATTCTTTTTTTATTATTTCAAAGAATTTTTTTTCTCCTTTTGTGTTAAACGTCCTATAAAGGTAAACGATATTTCTTTGAACGCACTTCCAACAAAAATCGCCGTTCTTTCTTTCTTTCTTCCCATCGTAATTGAATTTGTCGGATTGCTTTTTTCTTCTTTTTTTTTCGAATGTGGGAAGCTATTTCCGTCGTCAAATTTCATTTTTAGAAAATTAGAAGAGAAGTGTACGTATTGTAAAAAGTGAAGCAATGAGTACTCGATTTGCAGAATAAATAGGGATGCTTTATTTTCGGTTATCGTCATTATTAAAAATATGTGCGTGTTAACACAATGTTTATCAACTTTGACGTTTATTAATATGGTTTTTTTTCTTTTTAATTGTAAATAAAAAGTTCCGTTTATTTTTGTCAAAAATAAACTATTGTTTTGTGAAATGGATATCCTAGTTGCAGTAACTGCTGAAAAGTAATTTTAAAAGTCTTTTGTGATTGCTTCATGATATCTATTATATATTTACCGATTAATTCATTTTTCGTTATTCTCTTTGCATAATTTATTTTATTTCCTTGTAAATGAAGCTTAGAGGTTCTCATTTATTGGATTTTAATATCAGTGAGGTTGTAGAATTTCTCTTTAGGGTGCTGTAATTTTCCTTGTTTGGTCTCATGTTCTAAATAGTACTACTCGTAAGGAAAAAAAAAGGTAGCGATTGTTATAGGGAGTACGGCATTAGCGCACACAGGAATTTTTCAGGAAGGAGGGGGTCCAGGGTCGAAAGTCCACCATTCTTGTATCATGTTCCTTTTAATTTTGTCGATTTTTGGGAACAAAAAACAGTAAAAAACTAATTATTGAAAAAATAATTAGCATTAATTAATAAAATTAATCATTAATAACAAATCTTTAATTACATTTTACGTACTATATACTTAGAACTATAATCCATCGGAAAAAATCAAGGGCTTTGGGGGTCCGAACTCTTAAGACCCCATAATGGCACCACTGAAGTACGGAAACCCCTTTCATCCCTTCTCCCTCATATACACCACTTATGTAACAAATACATTCATTTGCAGCTGTGGCGCTACACAGATTACTTGCATGGAAGAGGTTTACATTTAAAAAACACGTAATCTTTATTCTAAAAATTAAAAATTTCTTGGTGTATGGGAGGGATTTGAACCCCCAAACTTCACCTTTGTGTACACCACCAATTTGCAGCAATTTGTATTGAATAACTTCGGTGTGACAGCGGTAGCCTAGTGGTCGCGGACTCGTGGCTGGCGTTGTCGAGTCGCTGTTTTGAGTCCTGATGCCACTGAAGACTCCGCCGTGTAGAGGGGCTGATGCACGTTAAATCTGTTGTGCCAACTCAGGTGCCGTCCTTGTCGCTTGACCGCGGTTCAAAGTAAGAGGCCCGTCACCGATAGCCATCTAGTTGTTTTAAATGCGACGTTAATAAACACTCACTCATTCACTGAATAACATCGGTTAATCAAAAAATTCATCACTATTTATAACTTAGCATCTACTTATGTACTTATAAATTCCATAAGTTCCAAATCTAGATATTATCAAAGATAGAACAATAGGAGTTAAGTTTGTTAGATCTTAGGAAGAGAACTGTGATGGTAGTGGAAGTATGATTGCTTAAAAAAAAACCCCTTTTCAGCAGAACTTAGGGTATTTCTTTCCGGATTGCACTTCAGATTTCACATTGATAATCTTGTTGCTCCTCTTGTATAACAATAAAAAATTAAATTAAAAGTACAGTTAAAATAATATTTTCGATCCATATGTCTTTGTGTACAACAAATTATTTCAACTAGAGATCGCGTAAAAATCATTTATCTACTACAAAAATTTAAATATCCATTTAATCATTTGGTACATTTGTCTTTATTTCCTTAACTGCCGCCGGCGTATATAGTCGATTCGCTCAAGCAGTGTGTTAAATGCCCCAGACGTATATATACGTCTTTCCAAATATGATCCTTTACTTTGCATTGCTATCAATCAGTAAAACTATTCCAAAGATTGTGAAAGGTCTTGACAATATTTGCGAAGGATTTATTTCAAAGAAAAATTTGTTTATTTACACCTTTTCTTTTCCTTACAATACCAGCATGCGCGTCCATGGGGAAAGACTGTGGCCCGGGAAGCGAATAAAATGCTTTTTAATCGGCATTTAAAAGGGATTTAAAAAAAGTTTTTTAATAATCTGCCCCGGGGTTTGGGGCAGGGGAAAAAAGCCCTTTTTTAAAGGTTTCTTCCGGGCCCGGAAAAAGGGTGGGGCATCTGGGACAGTGAACTTTAGAGTATCAAAAAAAAGTTCCTGTTTTTTTTGGGAAACCAGAATGGGGTTTTTCGGGTAGGATCGACCCAAATTAAAAAGGGAAAATTAAAACTCAATCACGCAAAGGGTTTTTTAAACTCTTTTTTGGGAAACTTATCGTTTTCAATGTTGCGTTCATTCCCAAACCCCGGAAATTTCTCGGTATTTTAACCCCCTTTCCCTTGTTTTATTATTACTTTTTTTTTACAATGATATAATCAATTAAAAAAGAGCGTTATCACGAATGGGCAAAGTAATCTCAGCAATATTTAACTGTTATTTTTAAATTGTATCAATTTTGATTGATTAAAAAAGGAGGTAATGAGAAATTCTACATCCTCCTTCCTCTTTTTTTTTCTTTTGAAGGGCAACGACAGATAAAATTAACGACTTTTTAATTGTGAATCTGACTTTCCTTTTTTTTGAAAAATGAGGAGATCTAATGTTTGTGAGACAGTGGCAACCCTTAACTAAATAAGGATTGCGATACCCCCCCCTTGGGGGACCGTATCTTTGGTCAGCGTGAGCTAGGGGGTAGGGGTTTTTTTAAAAGGGAAAAGAATTTTTATTCTTAAAACTTTTTAAGGGGGAAATTAAATGTCTAACAATTTAGATAATATTAATTAAAACGGTCTATAATGAACAAACACACAGTAAAAGGTTAAAACCGAAAGTAACTTGGGGGACTATAATTTTTAATCCGCCTTTTTTTTCACTTTTAATAATTACGACCTAATATCAAAATGATCAATCCTACCTTAACCCCTTTTGATTCAATCTTTGGGAAAAAACCCTCTGGGCGCGCCGTGCAAGGTTACCTTGACCCTTTGGGTTTTTTTTCCAGGTAACTTCACGATTGGCCGTCAATTCACACTTGTCTCTTTCACGCATAACATTCCCCAATTTGCCATTTCATTTACTAAAACTTCTGTTATTTAAAAGCTATCTTATTTGCATTTCTTTTTCACATTTCGCTTCTCGGGTTTTGGTTGGAAATGAGTTGCCATTAAAATCTGGCCCCAAAAGACCCAAGAGGTTTGAAAGAAAAGCGCGTGAGCCCGTCACAGGATTTACTGATGTTGAAATTTTAAGTTATTCGCTTGTAATTAGTTTATATGTATTTTTTTGTGTTGCCTCTTTTTTAAAAATAAGTAATATTCGAAATTCCGATATACTTGCAAGCATTATTTTCATCTTGAAAATAAACAACGAAATTTGAAATTAATTTTGAGGTTTAAGTTGAAATGGGAGGATCTCTTCCCCTTAAAAAATTTTTTTTGCTATGCCTCTGCTTTGTATGGAAATTTAAAGGGAAGAATTTTGTGTTATGTTTGACATGCCCACATAATTTGATTATGAAAAAACAAACTTTCCAACGAAACTGAAAATTGTGTGTGTAAATCCAAAATCAGATTGTTTTTATTGATTGATTTTAAAAGCTTTAATTAATACGTGAAACAAATTATTCTTATTTCAAAAAACAAAGTTCTTTAATTCTTTTTTAATTTGAGAAAACACTGGCATGAGTACATTTTTTAAAAAAAATAATGAAAATAAATAAGGAAAAAAATATATAAAAATATGAACTGTTTTAGAATGTAACATGATTGAATATAATTTTAACAATGTATTTAGTTTGGTTTTATGCAGAATGATTTTCTTATATCATTTTTTTATATGAATAATTTTTCTTAAAATTGTCATTAGGCACTAAAAATGGATGGTATTTGCGAGAGAATTAAGTGAAAAAATAATTTTAAAAAAAAAAGAAAGATTTTTGTGTTTCATATTACGTTAAATGGTTTAAAATAATATTTGAGATTTTCAAATGGGCGTCGTGGTGGAAAAAAATAACTATTCTCGCAATATCGTTTCACTTTTATCATGTGTAAAGATGTGACAGACAGGCAAATGTGAGCTTAACAAAGTTTAACTTTATTTCCTGCTAGGACGTGCGATAATGTTTTTGGAGAAATCATGTGCGAAAGAGACAGCGAAATTATTTACTGTAACAATCTGGAGGAAAAGTTGTTCGTGAAAGTTAGAGATGAAATTTTGTCTCGGGAGTTTTACGTCGGTGTGATGGGGTGGGGGAGTGTTCTTGACGTCATTAGCATAGAATAGCAGTCGAGTGGATTATCTCAGCGAACCGTTCCTTATCGTTTGGCAGAGACGACACGCGATAATGAAGTCGCCTGCTGCTGTTGGTGGGAGGGACCGTTGTAATACTGCGGATGTTTGTTTTTAGAGATTTGGGGATTAGTGTTGAGATAGGAGACAAGAAGTTTGTTTTCCGTTTCGAGTGGTTATTTGTGTATGGTGCACTTATCGTGTGTAAATCGTTTGCAATTTGATTCCTGAGAATGCTCCCCCTCCCCCTTTTATTTTTTTTCTTTCTTATTCAGTGCTCCAACACATAATACATAAGATGATTATCTATAATTATTTTGTCCTTTTTATTTACAGTTGATTGTAGAATTTATTTTGCTATTGAGCTCTTGATTTAATCGCATTCAAGGCATAAATAATTGATTTGTGTTAATTGATTTGAATACAAATTGAAAACACTCTTTTATGCATTTGAATATGGTAGTTTTTAGTTTGATACATTTATCATTAAAAATCTTACTAAAAATGATACTCTATACCGGTCAATGTATGTTTGATAATTTTACCGCGCGGCCCGCTGAAGAGGGGAGTTGATTTGTTTGTATTGATTTAATAATTTTAATTTAATTGTATTTAAACATGCCTTCAAAATAACATACACCAAAAAATGAATATAAAGTGATTTGATATTTTTAGCTCGCTACAACGCCAAGACAATGAGAACCCTGAGTTGTTTCTTTGCAACAAGACGGTTCCATCTCGGGGTAATTGGAGACAATGACACCCCAAGTGTGTTGCTTATTTCGTTTAGTCCGTTGTTTTCTTTTGGATGTTGTCTCTGCAGAATACTTCGCTTCTCACAAATATGTCGTTGGAAATGGCTATAGGCATTTAAATGCTGTGATGACAATCTCAGAGTATTCCGTCATGAATTCAGTCCAGGATACCAACAGTGTTGTTGCCCTGAATTCTCTTAGTTTTAAAAGCCTGCTGTATTTACAATCTCCAGTAATTGATCTTGCACAGACATCTGTTGGATGCAAAAATGGGATTGCACAAATGGGATAAATCCCTACCATTTCATTTTTTTTTTTGCGGTTGGAAAGTAGCGCTTGAACTCCACAGTAAATAAAATAGAAATTATATTTTTTTAATGATCCTTGGGTGTCCCAGTACCATGTGATCCACGGACCGGTCCGCCCTGGAGGTTGGGGAACACTGTTCTATATGAACCTTTTCTGAAATTTAATGCTGAGTTCGAAAGAAAAAATAATCCACACCCATTCCACTTGGAAATATTTAAAATTGCGCCTAAATCTCTCTCTCTCTCGGTGATTTCGTTTTTCTTGTAAAAGTTATGTATAATTTGCTGTTAAGTGTATTTCTAACAGGAATTTCTCTTCTAAAGCATGACGGTTTATTTTTTTGGCTATACCAGTCTTGCCCTTTAAAAGATTCCATACTTTTTAAATAAGCTTTGTTCCACAATTTTAGAATGGATGTCAAACAATCCAAGTATTGTGGGTACTGTAAGATCGTCTTGTTGTTGATTGATCATTACTCAAATTAACCGGATTTACCGTATTTATTATTTTCTTCAAAACACATCACTAAATTTAAAACTCTATTTACAATTACAAATCGCATAGAGAACTACAGGCATCGTCCTCCATTTTCACGTTCGAGACTCCTCTTCTCTCCTTCCCGCTCAATGGCCAAAAACAGTTCACAGCAGCGCCCTCTTTCTAGTCTATCGTGTGCTATGTGTCAAGCCTCCAAGTGCAATATGTGCCACGCCGTTACAGTACTATACCATGTGTGATATTATTATCTAACCGTGGTTTGGAATGACTTTTTTGTTTTGTAGTGCGGCATTAATAGTGCTGGTGACTGAATATCAAAATTTTAACTTCATCCTATTTCACTATCCTTCTATGCTGTTCAGTTTTAGTTAATCTAGTTTTTATACTCCTGACACACATGCATGTGTAAAATATTTTTTTCGGTGAAAGACCAACTTATGTATGTTATATGTTTACCATTTGAACTATATTACCACTGTTTTTAATTAAAAATTAACCTTTTGAGTGACTTTTTTCATTTATGCTACAAATTTGAGGTTTTAAAAATTTGTTTTAAGTTTTTTTTTCTTCATTTAGGAGGGGGCTCTACTAAAGAAACTTGAATTGTTATATAGGCATGTCTTTAAGTTATTAAAAACATGTATTGTTAAAAAAAATGTGTAAAATTTGTTCTATTTAAAGTTATAAAAATTATTTTATACAATTAATATCTAAATTATTTTTACGAAGCATCCATATTAATTCAAATTAATTTGATTGGCGTGCAGTTTATAATGCATCTTATAGATATTTGATAAGACCCTTCCACACATACGCATGCGCATCATTTACTTTAGTGACGAGAGATAGATCTGGTATAATACCGCTTCCTTGTTTCCCACAGGAAAATAATTATACAATCGAAAGTATAATGATTTAAATTACTATATACATATTAAAAAAATCTTAACCATGTTTTCTACCATACTTGTAAATGCATAATTAGAAGAACTTGAGGAAACTACGATTCCAAGCAATTTTTTTCCTAACATTGATTCTTTAATGATATTCGCAATAAATCGCTACAGTGTGCACAGTTTGTATATTAATCAGAAAATATAATTGTAATTCGAAATTATGTTGTAGTAGACGACGTCATGAGTGACGGCATCTCTGATATTTCCACTCAGTAGCGCACACAAAAATTTTTCAAGGGGAGGGTCCAGGGTCGAAAGTCCACCATTTTGTCATCATGCTCCAAGGCGCCGACCATCATATTCCTTTGATTTTTGTCGATTTTCGGGAACAAAAATACAAAATTAGTTATTAAATAAATAATTAGCACTAATTAATAAAATTAATTATTAATAACAAATACATAATTATAAATTTTACGTAATGTATACATAGGATTATAACAATCGGAAAAAAATCAGGGCTGTGGGGGGTGTTCGACTCTAGGACCTCCCCCTCTGTGTACGCCACTGTTACCACTTATATATATAAATAAGTACAAAGTGCCATGCTCTTTAATTTATTTTTGAATTTTCTTTATTTGACTCAACAGTTATCTTTTCAGTAGCTCAGCGCATTCCAAATGTCCGTTAAAAAGCACGGGTGGGGGATTCTCTCGTCACCAAAACAAGTCGATTCTTCATGCTCTGTTGCGAGCCAATCGTGCGTGTCTTGACCTCTTTCGGATAATTGACGATAAAAGCCAGTCTCGTATGTCTTTTCAGAAAATCACTGGGAAGTATCCCTAATCTGGAGTTTTATCACCCAACCTCTTACGCTGGCTATCGTGTTACCTAAGTGTTTATCTTCACTCGAGGAGATAGAAGAATGTTCATCTGGCCGTGTCTTTTTTAAAGAAAACTTATCAAACGCACTCGATTCACTCTTGGTTGGATTGTTTGCAGTCAAGTATCGTACACAGCCTGGTTAGATAAGGTAAGATTTAAGACACGCTGTAATCGTGTGACCTTCCAAACAATGGAGAGGTCTCGACCCCGAATCGGTTAAGATGGGCGATACAGCGAGATTGGCCGTTTGTAAGACTGAAATGTTAATGCGTTATAATAGCCTTGTTATCGACTGAAATTATTTTATTAGGAAATTATGTAGAGTAGTAAGAAGTTTATAATAATCACACACAGATTACTCATTAAGCATTACGAATAGCCTATCGGATTCCGTTAATATATTACTACAATCATAATATTATCCTTACACAGTTTATTATCATAATTAAAAACAATTCTATTTAGAATATGTTAACTGTAGCGGGTTCTCTCTCGTTTTCGATTAATTTCTGGGGAAAATCTATTTGATTGTTTGCTTAATTTAAAAACTTCCACCTTATGAAGAACTGGTTAACATTACTTTTTAAAGAGACTTGAATTGAAGATGTAGTCTATTTTGTGAACAGAATCTGAAGATTTTTTAATACACATATTACAGGAAACGTGCGTGACTGTGACTGCCGTCCTTTTAGAGTTTTGTAAATCTTTTTATTTTTGTTGGGATCTAAAGTTTATTTCGCTCCTGTTGTGTATTAACCGTTGAGATATTGTAATTAGATTAGATGAGTGAAGGAAGCAACATAAGGACTATTGGTGACGGAACAATTAATTTTGAGCCCCCATGTCAAGAGACAGAAATGGCACCTGAGCTGACACTCCCTCCCCTCCTATTTTCTACATCAAACCAATGTGGAGATTTGAGTCCCAACATATTTAATGTACATCAGCCTCTACGCGGCGGGTATCCAGTGGGACCAGGATTTAAACCCGCAACTCGATAAATCCGGGCTCGAGTTCGTGACCATGATTACTTGGCTACCGCGCTTTAATGTTTAGATTAAATAACAGTTATTGAGTTATACAATTTCTGCCGGTCATTTAGACCCAAATCCTGGTACGAACTTCTGTACGTTTCGTAACCATCGGCAATAATAGAGATAATTTCATTTTAATTAAAACATCTTTATTTTCATATTCTATACATGATAAGAATATAGTAAAAAAAGTAAATAGTAAAACGTCAAATGAAATACATAACATTTTATACTTCCTTGTACATATCATGTTTCACAAATGATTAATGTTTTCAACTGCATTAAAATCAAAAATTAAGAGGATATTAATCAAATACATTCAATTAGATCGACCTAAACATATACGAACATATTCTAATACACTAATTGTACCATGGTTCATAATATAACTTCTTTTTTGTGCCTCAGATCTATCATATAGACTGAATGGGGCATTTTTCCTGTGACACAGAGAGAAGTATCATTCAGTGTCTCTAAGGGCTCCCTATAAGAACAAGATTTGCTGTTAAAATGACTTTCCAGATATCTTTTTTCAGGGATGGGGTGGCCTACATTTGTGTCACTGCAGTCAACTCTCCCGATCGCTATGATTAATGGCCCACTCGCACACAATGTTATCTCTCCACCCTTTAAGGCTATAAATCAAATCCTTTCGAAACCTATCCCGATTTTTCTATCCATATACTCCAGAATTTAACTGGGGAGTGACGTTGATAGTTTTCGCCCTCTCTTTCTCTCCAAGAATTTATTTGCAAATTGCAGAGGCGGACTTGATAATGTGGTTCCATGTGTATTCTTGCAAACTGTTAGAGTAGAAATGAGTTGTGTCATCTCTTTTGAAGATGCCAACTCTTTGCTCTGTGGAGAGATTGATAGAAACGTATTGTTCATGTAAAATAAGTCGACCGGAGGAAATATAATTCCAGTGCTTTATATCAGTAATAACAGTCATAAATCTTATGTAGATCGTCATTATATTATCTTCTCTTGGAAGTTCAGTATGACTATGTGAGTGGGGAGTTTTTCTATTTTGGATGAACCAGTTTACCTTAGCTATCTATCATTTATATATTTTTTGCATCGAAATATTGAGCATATAGTTTTATCACTACGAAATGTAATTTTGTTTCTTTGTTAACTGGATTTTAAGCAAGGGGAGAGAGAAAAAATTGTTTCGAGCTTTTGCTTCAATTTAATTAAAGAATTTTCTATACAAGATATATTTATTTATTCTAATTGTCCGTAAAATTGTAACGACATATTGCGCACATTTGAGACAATGCAGTTTCTTAAAATGTCGAAAACGTACAATTTTCTGATGAGAAATTGATCTTATGTACAGTTTTCGTATCACGTGTGCATGTATCACTTACAAACAAGATAATCTAATAATTTCTTACGCCAATATTGTGATTTAAACAAATATTTATGTTCATCGGAACGCACCTTCGCTTCAAAACAAAATTGGGTGGCCAAGATATCGGCGTGTTATGAGTTCGAGCTTAGTACTGCTGAAGACCGCTGTGCAGAGGGGGCCGATACATGCAAAATATGTTGCGGCTCCTCCCATTGGTGTGGTGTGTAAGTTAGAAAAGACGGGTGCCAGCTCAGGTGTCGTCTTCGTCAATTGACTATGGTTTAAAATTACGAGGTTCGTCGCCAAAAGCCCTTTGAGTAGCTGAACACTATACGTTGCGACGTTAATATTCACTCGCTCACTCAAAACAAAATCGTTAGTGTGGAAAGTGAGGAGCTTATTCAGGTGTCTTCCTCGTCATTTGACTGCTGGCTAAATTTATGAATCCCGTTGCCAATAGCCCTTCAAAAGAGTGTGACGTTAATAAACTACAAACAATCAAAACATCATTCTTATGTTCTCAACGTTTACTTTAAAACATTTTAATTGATAAAAATGAATGTAATCGGGATAATATTTATAATTTCTTGTAAAATTATTATAAAGCGTTATAAATTAATGCGCCGCTGTAGGTAGGTAGTAGACATATAGTTTTTAAAACATTAACGTACACCAAACATGTTATAATTCTTGGCCCGTTATGTCTGAATAATTTTGCTTAAAATGTTTTTGTTAATTTTTTTTTATAATTTCTAATTATTCATAACGAGCCACAACATTCGTGAATGAACTATTACTAGTCGTGTTGAATTGATGCCCTGTTACCCCAGTGGCCGTGGTAGCCGAGTGGTATAGGTATCGGATCGTGGCTTGCCTTGTCACGTGCTCGAGCCCAGTACCATTTAAGACCCGCCGTGTAGGGCAGCGATGCACGTTAAATCTGTCGTGAGTTGAAACGTCCTCCCATTGGTGTGTGTGGTAGGTAGGAGGGGGGCGCCAGGTCAGGTGTCGTCTACGTCAGTGCTCCTCAACCTTTTTATTGTCTCGGACCGGACAACGTTTGATAATTTTACCGCGGCCCGCTTAGGGTGGGACACGTTGATTGTTTATATTTTAAGATTGTTTTCATTTAACAATTTTAATTTAGTTACATTTAAATATGCCTTCAGAATAAAATATAGTTGCACCAAAATGAATAAAGGCATTTAACGTGGAATATAAAATGATTTCTGTGGAAAGTTGCGCAAATCCGAGAGAAATGCAGCACTTAAAATACAATGGTAATAGTTTAATGTTCTTTTGGCGGCCTGGCACCATTTGATCCACGGACCGGGGGTTACGGAACACTGGTCTACGTCACTTGACCATGGTTCAAAATTACGTAGTCCGTCGCCAAAAGCCCTCGTGTAGCTGAACAGTGCGACGTTAATATTCAATCAATCAACCTATTATCCCAACCAATGGCAACACATACCTGAGCAGTCGGTAATAAAGTAACTACCACGTCAATTACTCTTCTATTACTTTGCACTAAAAAACCTATTTTTCCTGACTTGCACGGTAGCTAAAAATACCGGCTTTATTTTGTGAACAAACACAGCATAATGACTTCTCGATTTCATTCTCTAAAAATGTGTAAGATGAAGAAAGCTTATATACAGAACATTAAGTGAAAATTACGGTTAATTACGAATTCATTTACATATTTCAGTGAATGAAAAGGAAAAAAGAAAAATTGCAAAACTAAATGTTCTTATAATTAATGCACTTCCAACATTTTTCTATTACGGAAAAAAATCCTTATTAATGTATTATAATTTCGAAAATATATCACATACATATCAGCAGGAATTGTATGCATTATCAGTTATTTTAATACAGATATGCGTATTTCCTCTTGAGAAAATGTATAGACTGACTTTTTGCATGTCTTACCTAGCATTTCAACTAAGTCAGGTTTTAGAATGAAACTTAAAATATAAATGTCAAGTCTGTTGTAATTTTTTAAACTGGAGAAGCATTGTGGAAAGAACTCCGTACGTAAGCCTTGAAGTTTTTTATTGCTATGATATTATTTGGGGTGCCAAAGTATGTAAAAAAAGTTCCAAGATGGATTACTTTGGGTTTTTTCTCACCAGAAATCGTTTCTTGAATCAATGTAATATATTAAAATGAACATGTTATATGTTAACAATTAGCCACAGTGAGAGTACAAAATAAATATAAAATCTTATTTTTATATACTTTTCGAAATTAAAAATTGTTTTAAATTAATTTAATAATAATTTCATGTTGGTTCTCTTTTTTAAACAAGTACGTCCACTTTGGAATATCCTACTTGAGGCTCGTCCTGTTTGGGCGCGAAAATTGTAATGTGGAATGCGTATATTCAATGCGTTTTAAGTAGTATTTGTTTATATGCTCATGTAATGGAGATGGATGGATATCAATGTCGCACACAAGGGGCGGGTCCCGAGTCCGACCCCCCCCCAATTTTTTCGATTGTTGATAATCCTATGTATTTGTACGTAAATTTTAATTATTTGTTTTTAATTAATTTTATTAATTTAATTATTTATTTTCAATAATTAATTTTTTAGTGTTTTTTTTGTTCCCGAAAATAGATAAAATCAAAAGAATATACTTGGCGGCGTATTGGAGCATGATACGAGAATGGTGGACTTTCGACCCCCCCCCCCATGAAAAATTTCTGTGCGCGCCACTGATAGATGTCTAACAAATTTAACTCCCATATAAGCCGTAATAGCATTGTCTGGAATGGCCAGACAATGACACATTTTCCAAATATCCTACGAAAAAGGTTGAATTACTTTGTGAGAATTATTCCCGATGATCCTCAAGTAGGGAAAAGAGGCAAGCAAGGAAATTAAAAAGTTTTTGTTTTTGACAACTAAGCATTTTAAATAATTTTTTAACAAAAAAACTTTATAATTAGGAAATAAGAGCTGCCCTTTTTCCCCGAAAGAAAGGATTTTATTTTCATTTTTTTTTTAAAAAAAATTTTTTTTGTTTGGAAAAATTTTATTTGTTGTGTACGTCTCGTTTGATCTCAATCCAGGTCGTTATAGAGGTGCAACTGTTACAGTTTTTCAATGACAGTGCCATCCACAGACCTCTATTATGAGGGAGGGAGGGTTTACATCACTGATGTAGTTAGCTCGGGGGGCTGTGTCAAAATTCCTTCGGGGCCCTTTTTTAGGTATGGAAGCCCTTCTAGTGGGACTATTACACGGGGGGGGGCCCCTGTAGGGTCCCGTATTATTGATACGGCTGATATGGCGGTAGCTACGCCCCTGGTTTACATTCTAAAAATTTGTTGGTCTATGAGGAGGGGGTGAACCCCCTCTTTGTGTACCCCTGAAGTGAAAAAAATTTCATATTTGCAAACAGTGATTTAGGGGGGGAAGAAAAAAAAGAACGCAAAATACGAAAATGACACCCTATTGCTGGAGAACTCTGTATAAACATTTCCGAAGTCAAACGTCGCATCGTACAGGAGAGAAACCTTATAAGGCACCTAGTCAGTCGCAAGAACAACCCCACTCACCATGAAGAATGAACCGCAAGCGTGTTACGAAAGCGAAAAGATAGAAAAAGCAGCTCTTGAGCTAGCGACCTACAGCAAGGTCACCCACCCTGCGTGTCCCCCTTTCTCCCTTTCCACTTCTCTGCGTAGAATGAGTTACGATTATCTCGAAAAGAACGTGAAATTCGCCATCCCCTCAACTTCACGCATCCATTTTTGTGAGGTTGTTGATATTTTTTTTCTTTTCTTCTCCTAAACTGGGTATAGGAAATAGCTTTAGCTCTCCTGTCGACTGGATGCTGTTCTTTATTTGCTTTTTCCCAATGTTTCGTGGGTGGTTTATGCCAAATTTTTCCTGATGTATGTAATGTGGTGTTAAAGCTTGTGTTTGATGATAGTGATAGTATAAAGATTTTTTTGATTAGGTGGGTTTTTTTATTCTTTGTTGCGTTTAGTTTCTATTCGAAAATGATGCATGTTTTTAATAAAACATTTGTTTCGGTATTGTTTTTTAAAAAATGCAAAGCAAATATTATGTTTTTTTAAATGTTTATTGCTGTTTTAATATTTCGCAAGAGAGTATTTTTTTTCCCCTTTTGTTTTCATAAATATATTTTAGTTGTGGAGTTAAAACAGCTGGATATAAATATGACAAGTAACAGAACGAACAGTACTTGAAGGTCAGTCGAGTGTCTGGGAAATGTTTTTGTTTTGACGTAATTTACTGAAGGGCGGGGGAGTCGATGTTTATTTTAAAAACGTCCATTGTTCTGCTGTATAATCTGTTTTATACGATAAAAACTGGTCTAGAAATCTTGTATGAGTGTCGTGCTTTCATTTCAGTTTGTCTTAGAATTTTTTTTTAAAACAGAAATCTGGTATCCATATTGTAAACCAGTGGCGCACACAAGGGGGTCCTAGGGGTCCGGAACTCCCCAAAGCCCTTGATTTTTTTCCCCGATTGATTATAATTTTAAGTATATAATAAGTGTAATTTAATTAAATATTTGTTTTTAATGATTAATTTTATTAATTAATACTAATTTATTCAATATCGTTTTTACTGTTTTGTTCCAAAATCGACAAAATCAAAAGGAGCATGATATAAGAATGGTGGACTTTCGACCCAGGACCCCCCCTGGAAAACTTCTGTGTGCGCTTACTGTTGTAAACTAACTGTAAAACTAACAAATCGTAAACTAAGTTCTGTCCATTATTTCTTATTGGGTTGTTTAAAATTTTTCATATAGTGCCTTAAAGAAATTTTGAGTTCAAAGTGCTAACTGATAAAGAAGGATGAAAATGTTTTCTAACTTTAATATTACATTTTCAATTCACTATTCTTTAGCGCTAACGGCATTTTTTTTTTCGTATCAATTAATTTGCTTGCTTTATCTGTTATGTTGCTATGGTAAATTGATATTTAATCTTTACCTACTTCAAAATACAAAGGGAAAAAATTGCTTTTAATAAATATTTCAAAATTTCAGGGATGCAGTTTTGTAAACGGATGCTCATGTTAGAACAATTATTTACTTTTGTATAATGGACAGTAAAATGTAAATCTGTTCCAAGTATAGACGATTCTCTGTCATTGAAAAAGATTCATTGGTGCCTTTTTTCTCTTCATCTTATAATATTCGCTTTGTTTCCAGTATCTAGCCATTATACTTTTTAATATGCAAGATTTGATATTTAGTTTAATTTGTAATTCAAAAATTTTTTGCAGCTGAAACTGGGGCGTTTTATTAACGAATTATAAATGTTTTAATATATACACAATCATGCCATATTATCCGCCTTATGTTTTTTGAGCTTCCGAAACGATATTAATGGAACAGATATCAAATTATTTATTTCCGGCATTCTATGAAAGTTAGTAGTTTTTATTAAAACTTTTAATATGTAGTTAGGTACTTGTTATACTTAAAACGATGCCAACTAAGGTGGCTTGAAAATGCAATCAAAGGGTTAAAATTATATCTGTGCAAAATCACCGAAATTATATACGACGAGAACAAACCGCTGTTAATCACTGGATAAATCAGAAATAAATTTTTTGTATTAAACTGTATAATCTTATACATTCAAGTGTATATGTGCTGTGATTAACGCTTAAAAGTATTTAGAAAAAGGGATTGGGGAAAAGAAATTGTCTTACTCTTTTGACTTATATAACGGTGAGGAAAAGTATATAAAACAAACAAAAATAAATAGGACAGTTCTTAATGGAATACCACTACAAAAGTCTTGATTTTATCTGCTTCACTTCATCCAAAATACAAATGGAAAGTTTTCCGACCATTTTCTAAACCTTTCCTGATCAAATATCCTGAAGCTGTTCATTTTTCTTTTCTCTCATTACGTTAGTAAAATTCTTGTGTAGGTGTTTTTAATTTCCTTCGATGTTGATGTTCGGTCAAGTTCAAAAGTCCACATAAATTAAATTAAGACTTTTCGGGCCAAAAGTTATGCTATTTACTCTTTTTTTTCGTGGCAAATTCTTGACGCAAGAAGTACAATTTATCTCCAAGAAGCATAAATCACGAGGAATGACCATTCAATTTGCGTCGATGCATATCCACAATGTTGTGTTTTGTGTATTTACTTCGGGGCGTCCAAGATGGTTGTATTAAAATACTAAAGTGTAGTATTCTCCATCTTTGTGAAAATTAAATACATTTGTATTAATCATACATGCATGTAGCAAAAGCTTCGGATTTCATCCAATAAGTGTTTGATTCTGTTGGAAATATTTGTGGTACTTCCTGAAAAACGAGCATTACGATAAAATATTGGGTTTAAACCCTGGTACCCCCAACCCCCTTTCTGGCGAATTTGATGTTGAAAAGGAACGTCATGTTTTGTAGTGCTGCATTTGTTTGGGTGGAATCTTTCTGGCGTTCTGGAGGTAACAGTTTGATGCTTAAAGAATGAGTGCTGCTCTGTTTGCTCCTGGAATGAGAAGCCGACTCTATTGGTTCGTATTATGGTGGAGTCGAATTTTTATATTAATGCTAGATTCTTTATTCAGTTTAAAAAAAAAACGTTTCTTCTGAGCTTGAATCGCATTCGATAACTTTAAGGTACATCATTCCCCCTTTTAAAAATTCGGTATACTTTTTACTGTTAAAAAAATCATAACAATAATTCTCTTTTCCCCTTTTATTATTTCTGGGAAAAAGTTTAAATGCTTTTAAAAGTCATTAAATTTAGTTTTTTTTTTATTCCACTTATGTTTTTATAACCTCATAAGGGGACAAAATGGTTTGCAAGCAGACATCGAATTCAACCCCCCAGGTTTAATTTTCCCTCTCTTCCTTGTATATATACATAAACTTATTCCAATATTAAATTCGAAAATCAATTCTAAATCAAATCTTTTTCTATTCATCGAACTCCTTTCATTCGGCAGTTGCAATGCCCCCTTTCCCTTCGCAACCCTTTTTTAAAAAATCCAAATAGGGGAAGATAAAAGGGTTGTGCAACATTTTTCGTCTGCTTCGCTTCATTTTTGAATGTATTAAAAAGGGTTTAAAAAAATTATAAATTCAATTTGGTTTTTTGAAAACCCTTTTTTTTCCCTATGGTATTGGGGGTTTAAATGTGATTTCTTTTAATCTCGTGTTTTGAAAATTTGAAAAAATCGTATTGATTTTTGGGATTAGAAATGAAATTAATCTTTTCGAAAGAGACGGAATAAACTGCGATATGCAAATTGAAACTCTTATTTCGTAGCTTTTCCTTAAAAGTACAATCTAGTGAATTAAAATTTTCCTTTGGTTATGTAAAAAAGTTTGAAAGTAATTTATAAAATAATTAGCTCAGATTGCGTTTTTGTTTTGTATTAACTTTAATAAAATAAAAATACTTTCAATGTAAAAAAAATCAACTTTTTTTTTAAATAACTGGATTTTGTAATCTTCTTTTGGGGTTTTTAAAGGTTCTTTTTTTTAAAACATCAATTTTATCATATGGGCTATTGAGTTTCATTTTAAATTTGTGAAGGAATTTTTATTGTAAATCGCGCGTAATGTTACTATGATTTTATTTGTGTTTCCATGAATATGTGTTGAAGAATGCATTAATTTTATATTGTTAACATGATATGCGCATAAAGGGCTTTAATTCGATAGATTCGTTTTGTGTGTGTGTGGGGGTTATTTATTTGAAAAAAAATTTATTTAGACACTATATATTCTTGATTTTTATATTTTATTTGCTTAACTAAGGATGGTATTAATTTTACTGTTTTTTCTACTTCATCAATAAATTTTAAAAAATTAATCACCAGATAATGCTTTAGTTGAAATGAAAACATACCTTACCTATATTGCTTGATATTTTTCTTTGCATAATTCAATAGATTGTGTTCCATTGAATGACCTCGCGAAAACATTTTTTTATGTGTAACATCTTTCCTCTCAGTTGCTGGATATTTGTAGGAGTGATTTCGTGAAAAGGGACGGAAGTGTGTAACAGGATGTGACGTAAGCGCACGCTACTTGATTTGACCAATGAGAGCGCGTGGTAGTGTCTCTCCGCTACCCTCCCATGGGTGTCCAACTCTTGTAGCAATCAAGCACTACTCGAGCGCTTGACTCTAAATCCACAATAGGTCTGTAAAATCTACCCCTTAATTGCAAGAAACTTTGTATTGAGCAGAGCAAATAAATTGCTTATCTTACTTGCATTTTGTACTTTTACCATATACCGTAGGCAGTAGCGCACACAGGAATTTTTCAAGGGGGGGGAGTCCGGGGTTAAAAGTTCACCATTCTTGTATCATGCTATTTTTGATTTTGTCGATTTTCAGAAACAAAACACAGTAAAAAACTAATTATTGAATAAATAATTAGTATTAATTAATAAAATTAATCATTAATAACAAATATTTAATTAAATTTTACGTATTATATACTTAGAATTTTAACCAATCCGAAAAAAATCAAGGGCTTTTGGGGGGGTCGACCCCCACCCCCTTGTGTGCGTCACTGACCGTAGGTGGTTCTGCTCTTTTAAAAAAATTATCTCTCGCTTCCCATGATTTCGAGTGGTGATTTTAACTTGAACTTCAGTTTGCCAAAAGCTGAGCCGCTCATAGCTTTTTTGGATGATGAACTCATGCTCGAAATGAACACAAATTAAAATGTTTCGACAACTAACAGTGGTACTGTTATTGACGTTGTTTTCCAATGGTTTTTAAATACTTTGAAATCACAAGTATATGTGTCATATTTTAGTTACCATAAGTCTATTGCAGACTGTACCCCAAATTGAACAAGAATAATTATTTTGATAAAAAAATATTGCATTACTCCTTTTGTTAATTAAATAAAATTTTCATTAAAGATATAATTATTTGATGGAAAATTATTTCCAATCATACCCGATTCATTTTTCTCAGGATATAAGTTACTATTGCGTATTTACTACGATAACATGTCAGATGTTACACATCATATACGACTACTGTAAGACTCGTTTCTTTTTTTTCTTTGTTTAAATTTATCAAAATGCTAAAAAAAATTATCGACTTATTTGATAAAATCGAGGGTATGATTGTTAAAAGTGCTACATTAGAATGTAACACTAAGATTTTTAAAATACTCTATAAGTATTATCTGTTTAATGCTGATAAAAGTTAATGCAATATATTTACTTAAATTTATTATTTTTTAAAACTAATCTTTGTCATTTCTTTTTTTTTAGGTAAGTCTGTGTGTGAAGACATGTATTTTTTTGGATTACACGTTTATTACAAAAATAAGTATGTTTTAAACAGAAGAATAGGAAGTGATCAAAGACTTACTTTTATCCAGTTGCTTTTGTGAGTACACTTCCTGCTCTAACAAGAAAATATAATTTTAAAAAAACTGTATGTACTATGTTTAAAAGTTAAATGAGTAGTGTGGTATTAAAACAAGTTTTTATGTAAATAAGCATTGATTATATCTTACAAAGCATTTATTTAAGCTGAAATTTAATATTAAAATTTTCTGTACTTTGCTAATGAAAATAATGTCAATTCTTAAATATGAATTATAAGTTATGTACATTTATTGTATTTATTAATTAATATTAAAAATATATTTAGATGTATAAAAAGAGGAAATTATTATGAAGGATAAAATCTCAAGCATCATTTTTAGAATATATTTTTTAATAATTTTATTAAGTTTCAATTATTTGAATGACTATTACATGATTCAGTCTACTGGAAACTGAGTAATGTTACATACAGCATTAAAAAAATCATTGCTTTTTTTACGTGTTCAATGGCATTGAGCGGGAAATCTTTTCTTTAATGAGCATGTCATTTAATTATTATTTTTAAAATGTTTGTTCAGTTTTATCTTTTTCTTGCAGTATTGAGAGGGAGATTAAAAAATAAAATATAATTTTGCAGTAGTTCATGAAAAATATGTAATGGTAATTTTCTCCTTTTAGATACTTAGGAGTTATGGATCTAATCATTCCTCAGCATCATAATCTATTCATTATAGATCCGCTTATAAATACTTTAAAAATATTTCTTGGAAACCTTATTACCTTACATTAAAAATAATTTTTTCACCTAATTACTCAAATTGAAAATTTTTTTTTTCTTATCGTATATTTTTAAAAAATCATCCATTAATCATAACAAGAAAAAAAATCTTCCGAAATATACTGTAATTATGTCTATCAAATAAATCCAGTTCAAGGTCATTACTCAGACAATATCCCCCTCCCCCTTTATACAGATAAATTCTACTAGACTTAACGAAAAAAATAATTTAATTTCTAAATCCGAAGTAACGGAAAAAAGAAATAGGGGGGAAAAGAAATACTAAGCTCCCAAAGATAAGCTGTCTACGACATGCTTCTTAATTAGGAAACCCAACTTTGAAGAAGTTCTTTTTCCTTCAGACTGGGTTAGTTAATGAAATCTTTAGTCCACTCGTTGAGAAATTCCGGCTGAGGATAAAATTGTCATAATAGAAAAGAAAAAATAAAATAAAATTTTGTGAGTACAGAGAGAGTGGGGGAAAAAATAAACCTTGCTATTTGCGAAGACGATATACTCATCATTTTCTTCCCTACCTGGTGTGTAGTATCCATTTATTGCTTAACATTTCCCCCTCTTTGTTTTTAATGATCTCTTAATTATAGAGGGGATGAAGATTTAGTGGTTGTAATCACTTTACCTTCTCTTTATAATCGTTGATTGGGAGCGTTGATTAGATTGATTAGGCACGTTGTGGCTGGAACTAATTCTCCTTCTATTTTCTGTGTGAGAAGATGATTTTTTTTAACGTCATTAGTTTGAAATTTTTAACAGTGTTCGTTTCACAAGCCTTTTGTTTTTGATTTTCTGCAGTTTTTAATCGTTTTAAAGCTTTTTTTTCTGTCATTGATTTCTCAATGTTGTAAAGTACCATTTAGGTAGCAATAGTGCGGCTTTTGATTAAAAATAATCACTATGTTATAAAATAGCATATAGCATAGGAATGGGCAGTTTTTTCACATTCAACATCTTTATTGGTGTATTCTGTTACCTGGGTCTCACAAATTTATTTAAAAATAAATTAGGCCCACATCCAAGAAACCTCTTTCATCAAGCATTAATATTTTTGATGAAATCATGTTACTATGCATTTTAATGTAATTACAATGTTCATGAATTTCATTAACTTTTTCATTTAGTATACTTCTATTATTGCTTCTGCATATCAGTATGATTTGCATATTGACTTGAGCGATGATGTATATCAATATTAAAGTTTAGGAATCATTGTCATCAAATTAAAACTGTTTTGCAATGGACATAGACGGTATTTAAGCAGAGGTTCTGAATTGTTGGTAATATATAGGGAAGAATAATTCATGAGAAATATCTGATGATAATTTTCTCCGATAAGATACGTTGTTTCTTAAGATGTTGTGATTCGTAAGCCGGTATCATAGTAATATATTCATTAGAGATTCAAACCAGGCAAGAAATATGGCCTCGTTGCAGATTTTAAAAAAGTTCCATACAAAATTTTACAACGAATAGTTCTAGCCATCAATAAAATGTAAAACAATGTATTAAATATGTCAAATGACTAATTTTTTTTTTTTTCTTGCTCTGATTATACAGGGCAACCCGCAATGATTATGTTTCCATTGTAAGCTTGCCATTTTAGTGACCTCAGCAAATGATTTCGCCGTCTCATGCAAAAATTTTAAGTGGGAAAATCTTTTGAGCTAAAAATATGTCAAGAAAAAAGTTAAATAAAACGAAGAAACGGTTTTCAAGATAAACGTGGCAGTTTCACAATGGTCTCTTTAAAATTCTTAGTAATTTGATTGTTTCAATTTTTTCTTGAATTCCTGTATTGTATAAATTACTGTAACACATCGATAGGTTGGTAAGAAATTGCTTACTATTTGTATGAGTTATGCTTTATTACAATACGAATTAAAAATCGAAAATGATCAATGTTATAACATTTTGAAAACTTAGTTAAATTAGTGGTGAAAGCAGGCATTTCAAAAACAGTTAAATAAAATTTATTAGTAGCTGAAGCAATGAGCCCTTGGATGGATATATTCGATTTATTTTAGAGCACGAGAAGCAAGTTCACATTCGTGTTTTTTAAAGTTATTAATCATTGGAAAACTGAATAAGAAATGTAACTTTGAATGAAAAGAATATTACTACTTGATGTAATGAAAGTATATTATTATTACACTTTCCTTGCAATATTTTAGAATATTTTGCTGATATACTTATATTATCTGTCTGCTAGAGAATTTTTCCCTGCCAGTCTTTTAAGCACAAAAAGGGGAGGGGGCTGAAATTATGACATCTCGAACTGGAAGATTTATTTCGACGTTGAAAACAGCAGAAAAACAACTCGCAACTGTTGAAAAGAAATGTTATCTGTTATTAATGAATATTCAACAGTAAACGCGTGATGTCTAGGAATATGTTGTTTCACTCTTAAGAATATGCTTGTTTTTTTTATTTTTTATTTTATTATTATTTCCTTTTGTTATACATGTGCGTAGCTCTTTATCAGTATTTAATTTGTCAATGAAATAAAAGTTATTTTTAAAGAACTCTTTGTTTAGGAGGTTAGGATTTTTCAAATATTTTAACTCGTATAATTTTATAAATATCTGATTTTTTCAAGCATTTACGAGAAAAAATATCCTCAAAAATGGAATTAAATTTTCCCGCATGTTACTCCACCTTACCGGACAATAATTAAAGCTTAGTTAAATAATCAGATTTAATAGTTACATTTTGTTCCCTTCTAATGTTCTCTTTTGTCTATAATTTAAGCTACATCTCTGCCGCGAGAAAAATTTTATTAGAAAGTAACTAAACCGAGAAAAGAATTGTTAATGTGCATGTAATAATAATATAATCTATGAAATCTATATATTAACCTAAACTGACTTGGCTGTCATTTAATACTGTTCCATTCCCTAATAATCTCTCTTTAGAAACTACGTTACTGAATCTTAATTCATTATAGAAGCTATTCACTGGCATGACCTCGTTTTATCGATCAGTTAATGGTCCTTGTAACGTCGTGTCCGGTGCTTATATACACATTAAGTGAATGATTATCTGTCGGAAGTCTTAAGAGTTTTTCGCTCATTGATTGATTATCTTTTAAATAATTAAATGGTTCATATATTATATCACTTGAGAGGCAATTTTTTTTATAAAAAAATAAGTTGTGATCTTGATGTGTTTTCATTAAAAAATGACGATTTAAACAATGAAATATTTTGAAACCTGAAATGTTTTTAAGATACCATTGTATAATATTAAACCTTTTTTTAAATTCCGAACTTTATCGATAAATTTCATTATAATTTTCTAATTTTGTTTGAAATATAACTTTGCCTGTAATATCATCATCAACATTATTTGTGAACTATGAAAATTTCCCCCTATAGTATTTTTAATTTGCTTTTGAGTATATGTGCTTTAATGTTGTAGTTTTTTCGCCCTATTTTTTATCGCTTTGGATTTTTATTGCACTTAGATGTAAATTAGTTGTCATTTTAAAATTTTCTTTTGTTCACACATACAAATTCGCCAAAAATGTATATTTCATTAATGTTCATAGCTTTTACTACTTAATGGACTAAATTCATATGACGTCATAGTCACGCGAAAACGGTAATCACGTGCTTCCAGCCAATTAGTTCATTAATTCATGCGACATCAGTCGCTTCCAGCCAATCAGTTTATGCTATTCTCTGTTGTCAACTTTTGCTTTTACAGAAATTTTTTTTTCAAAACTACATATTTGTCAACAATAGTTATGCACATTGTAAATGAAACGCACTTGATTTAAAAGTATACGTATAATATAATGTTTTTTTATTTTAAAGAATTTTGATACTTGAGTAACTATTAAGTTATTAATTCCGAAATTATATCTTCATTTCGCAAGTACAACAATAGGTCTAATGTCAGTTTTTAATTCAATGAATTACACGTAATGTATGCCATCATGAATTTAACACATTGGGGAAAAGCTTATTTCCTGAAGTATTATTTAATCTTTCCTTATTTGATATTATTTGAATAAAAATTCACTTTAACTGAAACTGTATCACCACAATTCAAAAGGAAAACCTCTCCTCATTTACAAATCGCTTTCATCGGTATCTCAGTATCAGTTTCCGTTAAGAATGAGCAAGCATTTTTCTCCCAAACGCGATTTTCTCCTCTCAACAGCATTTTTGGATTATTCATTGAAAATAATTCATGGCATAATAGACAAGCTCGCGGATTTTTGTAATTGGATCGCACCTTCAGTTGTCGGAAGGAATTAGTATCTCATTGTCATTCATTGGCTGGTAAAATGGAATTCATTTAGCGTAGACTGTCATTGGTTTATTGATGGTTCCTTTTCACTCATTAGAGTCCGGATCACTTTCTTCCTTTAGGGGCATCCTCTTTGGCAGGCTGCCAACGAAACGTTTTTCGGAAACATTTCGGTCTCGGGAATTTTTCCATTTGGGAAGCGAGGAAAGAAGTATTATTTGTCTTGTATGGGGGGAGATTTTTTCTTCCTTTTTCCCGTTCCTGTTTTCTTTAGTTTTTTTGGTTTAAGAACTCATACTAAGATTCTTTTTCGTTTAATTCAACTGTATTTTTCTGAAGACATCCTTATATGCAGATTATGCTGTGACTAGTGTATAAATTCGTAGGAAATTGATTGTGGTAATTCATATTTTCGTAAAATTACGACAAAAATAGTCATAAAAGATAACTTTTCTTGTTCAATAAATTTTTAAAAAATATTTATTTCGAAAGCAGTTATTTTAATGATATTCAATTGAATATCATTAAAATAAGTATGGTTTAAATGGTGTTGATAAAAAAATTTATGGGTGTAATTTATTACGATTTAGTATGGGTTTTTTGTAGCATATAAATTATTTTTGTGTAGTAACTAACTTTTTATAAAAAAATAATACAAATTTTGAAATTGAATAGAATGTAAGGTTCGAGTACTCGAAAAAATTCTGTATGGCTATAAACTAAATAGTTTTACAATGCATGCATTCTATAGTATTTGTTTAATCATTTTTTACACCATAAATTTAATAAATATTGCAAAAGCTTGCAAAATTTAGAATCCAATATGACTTTAGAATGTTTGCAATCTTAAATTTGAAAACAATCGACTCCCAAAGTTAAACTTGGAAATTCCTCATTCAATCACTGGTACTTTTGTTTGAATATAATAACTGCGGTGTTAATGTTCATGCTGGATATAAAATAAATTTAGATTCAAAGTAATTTTCATTTAGTCCAGTTGTAGTTTTCGGCTGAGACCTGTGTTAGAATTTTTACTGCCGAAATCGCTATAATAGTTAGTATTTGTTTATAATATAATATTTTTATAATCACTAAATTTAAACATTGTTTTTATACTATGATGTTGGGTAATAATTATTTGAAAACTACTAAATTTAATTTTCTTATTAGAATGATTCTGTTATTTTTTTTTAAAAAAAGAAAAACAGATCATGTTTCAGTCCCATTATGTGAAGTTTAACACTATTATTGTTAGAATTTCGTTCTTTTTAGTGTTTATTTTGTAATTTTATCTTTCAAATATGAGAAGTACATAATATCAAATTATTATAATCATATACACTCATTATTGATTACTGTATAGGAATAAATGCTGACATATATCTACGCACAGTAAAAATCATCAGTTTGCTTGTAAGAACAATCTTTGAGTCAAAGAAAGATAAGAGCAAAAACAAATTCTCTTCGGAGAGTCAACCTCATGGCAATATGTAGACGCCCCCTTCCGCGAACAGAGCGAGAGGGAGGTGGAGGTAGGAGTTGCAACAACAAAATGAAAATCTGCTCGCACGACCTTCCCTGTAATCTTTCCGGACGTGACCGATAGCGATAACAAAAGAAAGAAAAAGCTAATGCCATGACAAATGAATCATAAAAAGACGAGCATGCTCTTATTTATTCATCGGCTTCAATATTACGATGTTAATGTCGAGCCTTTTGTTTCCTGCCCTATGTGGACTCCTCGCTTGCCCTAGATTGGGTGTTTGTTTTAGAGACTTTTGATTGCCACAAGTTGACTTTTCGTAATTAGAATTATGGGAGCACTTGAACTTTTTCCTTTATAATAACAAGAGATAGGTGAATGTGTTCGTTTTCGCTTAATCATGTCTTAAGAGTATTAAGATGGGAGACGAAATGTAACAAGATTTCTTTTTCCCCCCGTATGTTATTATTTGGAGGCCTTTTAGGTACTTATCTTCCGTGATTCGTTGGATTTCGATACGTTTGTGTTTTTCGTTGAGGTTACTTAGTGTTTGTTGTGATTGTGCTGTTTAATGAAAGTGCGTTGCAGATATTTATTTTATAAAAATATTTTTAAAAAAGGCGTGTTTGTTTTGTCTGTACAGAATTTGTTTAATATTTTTCACAATTTGATTTGGAATGAGTTAACTAGAGAGGTAAAAGTTTTTTTCAAGGTCAGTTGAGTTTCGTGTTATTTGTTTTGTTTCATTTATTTTATTTATGAGCAAATGATGATAAATGATAGATTTTTTTTTCTTTTTAGCTTCGTAAAAAATGTATAGGATTTGAAAAAACTTAATTCTCAGTTTTCCATAACATTTTAAAAATAGTTTGAAATTAAAATTAAGTTTTTGTACAGCAACCTCGAAAACCTTACGAAATATAATTACCTAAGTTTTGATGGATATCCCAACAACTACTGCGTAAAAAGTTATCGTGTTTTTTAAAACAATGGGCTAAATTCATATGACGTCATAGTCACATAACTCAATTACGTGTTTCTAATCTACCAATTCATACGCTTCGCTGTTGCCAACTTTTGCATTTTTTGCAGAAAGAGTACCTGTTGCTCATAGGTAAAAAAAAGCACTTCATTTAAAAATACATGTTTAATATTAGATTTTTTAAAAATTTTAAATTTTCTGAAGAATCTTAGTGCTTGAACATCTTACCTTCCCTCCCCTAAAATAATAATTGAAATTTTATGTTATTTTTTTTTTTTTGTAGAACAAGCACGAATCTAATGTCAGTTTTGAATTCGATGGAGAACAGGTGATTTCATGTTATAAGTGACCATTCGTTAAATTTTGCATTCTCCATGATATTAAGAAATAGCTTCATATATCTCTCTGTATTTTAATAGCTCTGCACTTTTTATTATTTTATTTTTTAAAAAATGACCTAGATATCTTTAACTTTATTCACTTAAATATTTTGTTACACTTTCACTTCAAATAATATTTTAAAAACTACATTTTAACATTATTCTATATTTAATATTGTAATTTATTGCCTCTGTAATGCTGTACACACTAATGGATGTATTGTTTAATCAACCCCGTTAAGGATAATACTTCTTATGCCCCATAATGTGTTGTGCACTCTCTGATATATGTTTACCCATTTTAGGCGTCAGCCATTTCTCATTCTGTAACTGGTTTTTTTTTGCGTCAAAAATGAAAATATATATATGTATTTACTGAGATTGCTAGTGAGAGAAAGAAAAAGATCTCATGTTTGTTTTAGAGAGTTAAAAAGTTAAAAAAGAAATAAAATAAAAAACCCCATCTTTATCAGATAATCGGATTTTTTTCCTGGGGGCTACCCTCCCCCCCCGTTTTCCAAAAATGGGAAAAATCTAACCGTCGTCGACAGACTTTTCTTCCTTCTTTTTTTCAAAACGAGACAATTTTCCTTTATGTATTCATTGTCTGGTTTTTACTTTTGGATCTTAAAACTTCTTGGCCGGAATTGAAATTTCTTCATATTTCCACTATCCCCTCCCCTTTGTGAGGGAGCTAATATCAGTTTCACTTTTCCTATATAGCACAGATGCATGCAAATAGGATTTTAAATAAGGGTGCCGTATTTCATTTTAAAGTTCAATTTTTTTTCTCTCTCTCTCCAGAGTCTCCGCTGTAGTTATGAATTATTTATAACGCCGTTCCATTTCGCGACAGGAGGAAGTTTTTAAGAAATAAGTCTTCTATGCTTGTTTGTAAGTTTTTCTCACAACGAGACAAATTGTAAGGTCACGTTTGATTTGTATGTTTACTGGTAAATTTCCAGATATACAAAATTGGTTTGGAAGTATTGAATTGGTAGTGTTTGGCTTATATAATGGATTCTTTATGTGAATTTTGAGTGGATTCAGTGGGTATCGTTCGCAGATGCTTTCGCCACCTGCGCCGTATAAGAGTATGCGTTATTGATGCTACTCTCCCCTGTTCTGAGTTGTCAGTTGACTAAACTAATAAGCGATAAAACATCTTTTATTTATGTTCTATCCATATTCGATGAGGAAAAGGGATTGGAGGAAAGGATCTTGTTCGTACATTCTCACTTCGAAGAAATTGAAATGACGACCGCGAAGTTACTCTTTTGTTTGTGTGAAACAACCTCGGGAGTTTTATGAATGCATTTTCGATAAATCTGTCATCATTCCCAACAAAACATCGCAAGTGGCAGGATACCCAGCGCCACCTTTAAAATGAATGCATTCGTTCGTTAACTTGACATCTTAGAAAAGGTATAAATTGTACCATAAAAATCAGTCAATATCAAGTTAAATAACGTAGGCAGTTTTGCTCTGTTTATTTATTTCGCCCATCGCAGAGCTGCAAGACCATTTAATTTAGAATCCAGTAATGAGACGTAAATATACCCAAATCTACTGAAAAGCGCAATACAGGAATTTTCAATGCAGTCCCAGGATCGAAAACGCTCTTCATTCTCGTATCGCTCCAATACACCGCTCAACATATTCTTTTGATTTTGGGTCGATTTTCGTGAACAAAAACAGTGGCCAGCGCCAAAAAATTGAATAAATAATTAGCACTGATTAATAATATTAATTAATACTTAATTAAATTTACGAACTATATTAGTGGGATTATAATCAATAGAAAAAAATCAAGGGCTATGGGGGTGGGTCCGGAACCGGGAACCCGCCCCCTACCCTTTGTGTGCGCCACCGCTCACCCCAGCTCACTTATTTGCTGATGAAATTCTCCTGTTTCCAAGTTGATGTCAGGCCATTTGCATCTATATTTACTCTTGTTGATCTTCTTGTCAGAAAAAACTTAACTCACACGAATGCATGGCGACCGTATGGAGAACATTTGCTCTTTAATTGGTTTTCTTACTGTCTTGGCGGGCCGCATAAAATTCTTTGAACGGCGCTATTTTTCTGCTCCTGTCTTAGAGCTATTGTAGCAACTTTTTTATTCATATCTCCAATGAGATATTATGGCCTATATTTGATTTGTGCAATGCCATTTTTCTACCTATTGTTTATCTTTTTTTCATTTTCTACGAAATGTTTTCAAAAATTTTGAGTCATGTTTGTCTTGATTTGTTTGTGATTAGTTTTTTTCAAATCTATCGTTATATATATCTCTGATGTGTCAAAAATATTTTTTAACTTTATTTGTAATTTATGGTAAATAAAGCTTGTACATCTAATCTCTTCTGTCCAGAGAGGTGGCTATACAAACCCCCCCACTTCCCTTTCTATTTCACTGTAACATTTGTTTCGGTTTTGTTTTTATTTAATTATTGCCAGAGATTTAATTATTTTTCTTTCGTAAGCATAAATTGTTTCTTAAATTAAAATTTATCGTTGTGTAATTGTTCATTGTTTTTCAAAGGTTATCTTTTAAACAAAAATGTCTCTTTAAAAAAAAAAGACCAAACAAAATGGTTTGGAGAAAGACGTTTTGTCCTTTATCCGACTTAAAATGAGGTCTGTATTTAGTTCACCTGTCTTTTAAATTTAAGATACGAAGAATTCCGAATAAAATATTTATTCGTATAAAACTTGATATGTCGGGGAACATATCCATCATTAGAGCACCATCACAAGAAGATGAAACTTGATATGGAAATTAATCCTGCAAAAGATTTTTTTTCTTTCCGAATTTATTTTAACGAATAGTAGGAAATTCTATGTCCATAACTCTTTCTCCGTCTTATTAAATATATCAAAGACAATGTAAATGTAAATAAATTGCGTTATACGTACCGTTTTGTAATTATATTGTCTGCGCAGATGCGAAGTAGAAGGAAAGAAAGAGGAGGTGACGAATGCAGAATCGCAGTATAAAACAATAACCTTGAACTTAAGTCCTTGCTCCTTATTAAATGACAGAAAACATTTAATTTCCAACACGTGAGGTAAAAGTGATATAAAACACTTAACGAGATACTCTTAAACGCAGAATGAAGAAAGAGAATTGCTGAGCAATTTTAGGAGGAAGAGTTTTTCCAACTCTTTGTTGTTAGAATTCTTCTATAAATGAAAAAGATCTTATTTTCTTTCTTTTTTTTTTTTACTATACAAAATGTTTTCTTCCCATTCCTTTTTCATTTTTCTTCATCTTGTTTGAGTTTTAAATAATCCAAATTAGTACATAATTGCATCTGAATGACATTCCAAGTTTTCGCAATTACTTTGTGTTTTTTTGCTAGTTTTAATAAATTTTCCGTTTGTTATACGTATATAATAGGTAAAGATTTCCTCTTTTCTCTATACTACTTTTTAGTATCTGCTATAAATGCTTCTTGCTTTTTCTCTGATTCTTCGTACTGGAATTTAATCGTTCGGTTGCCATTGATTTCATTTTCTTTGTAAGAACAGATTATTTTCATGCAGTTAAAAAATCGTTTGGTTCGGTATTTTTAAATTAGTTTATTTTTGAATGGATGTATTGAATAGTTTTATTCTAACTATATTAATAGTGATTACGTAAAGAAATATTCAAAATTTTCTGAGGTTAATGTGGCGCTCTTGCCAAAGCTGAATTATTATTCAGTATTTTAAAATTGTATATTTTCATTTTACCTTTCAGTTTCCCCTGTTCTTATTTTGTCTGGGTAAAATATGTTTTGTTGAAATCAAAATTTTGTTTATTCTGTCATATCTCGGCAAATATTAAATAATGGAAGGCTTTTTTGTATATGAATAACATTTATCTTGATTACAAGCTTTCTGGATTTTTACTAGTTCCAACTCTTTAAAATTTGTTTTACCTGAACATTAAAATTACAAATGCTATGGTGTATTTTTAAAAGGTTTAACAATTTTCAGTGAGAAAATTTTAATTTTTTAAAGTTTTTATAAGGTTGAATAAGGACAATTTATTCTTCAATATCTTTACTAATATATTGTATTTGGGTATATTAGTAATTCTGTTGCATTTCAGAATATATATTGGATGCTCAGAATTTCTGTTTAATATGGGAAGTAGGAAGTATATAATCTAATAATGAATCTTTTTCATGATAACCAATGCACCGATTTTTAAAAAAGAAATGTTATGAAATAAAAACTTAAATAATTATTATGTATCCTTGTCAAGTTTTCCTACATATCAAAAGTCGTTTAAAATGTTTATAAAGGATGTATATTGTGTCATTTGATGGGGAAAAAATGCATTTGTTATTCCTTTATAGGAATAACAAATTTATAGGAATTTTATAGGAATAACAAACTTTCCATTTTTTTTTAAAACAAGTGATGAAATTGAAATCTCAATATTACGGAAAGCTTGTGAATTGGCCATGAGAAGTCTGATTTCGATGTACTTATTAAGTTTAAAACAGAACGTGTTGTATATATGGAAACAGAAAGACTCTTTTTGCTTAAAAAAGTTAGTGCAATTTATTTGTTTATATTTATTATTCGGTGTGTTAATGTTCCAATACTGATTGTATCTCTATTTCGGCATTTTTTTATCCTATTTCGTAATTCATTCAACAGTATCCTTTGGGTGTGGATTTGTTGTCTTATATTATTATATTGTTCATTTATAAATGATTTTATCTACTCTGTAACTCACACCAAAGGCGAATAAAAAATTGTAACAATCTCGAATGCTGTTTGAATTCATTCATCACATTCAGCAACAAGTACTGGAAATTTGAGTTGGCATGTATTTAAATTTTACCTCGCCATGTTTTATTTATGTACATATGTATCCAATCCATATCAACATACTTCAAAAACACATTTAAAGCCACAGACGTATAATTTCCTTTGCAACGGAAGCTAAAACAAATGTAGTCTTAGGCCCTGTTTCGTAGATACAGAAAGTTGAAAAAAACGGCTACAGCTTGCTGATCGACTCTCTTCGAGACGATTAAATCATCCTTTTTTTTTCTCGCCAAATGCACACCGAAGATTCGTTTTTATCCCCACCTTCTAGAGTACGGAGTGGAAATAGCCAGATTCTATCGATGCGTTTATGAATAATGTATGTCATGAATAATGTTCGAAACATTCAACGTCCGCCTTTTTTGGCGCTTGGCTTCTTCGAGGAAAATGGACGCCAATGTCTTTGTTTTCGACAGTCTTTTTTTTTCTTTTGCTACCGGGAGATTATGTATTGTTAGAGATTTATGCGTTGTTTGAATTGTGAGACATTACTCTTCTTGTGATGGTTATTTCAGGCGAATTAATATGTTTTTGACGCATTTTAAAGTTCAGGTGTTCTACATTAATTTTTTTTTGCACACTAATCTCTGCGTATTCCCAAACCCTGCGTCGTATTGTAGCCCACCGGCTTTTTCTGAAGTTAGCCCCGGCCATAGCTTCCATTTGCTCTAAGAAATCGGCCTATGTACGTACCAGCTTTGAAATTCTGTCGATTAAGCAATTCAAATCAACACTTTACTCTTAGTTAGCTTTTTTTTAATAGAAACAAAGCAAAAAGACTTGGCTGCGATAAAAACAAAATGCATCAAAACCTGCAAAAAAAATGCATAGAAGTAAATATATTTTGTATGTTTCATAGAAAGGTTATGTACAGTATTAAAATAAAAGCCAAAAGGAATTTAAATATTTTGATCAATGTTGCTTTGTCTCTCGAGTAGTGTGTTTTTCACACCCTACAAAGAAAATGCATGAAATACCTGTCATGGCAAATGTGATGGATAGTTTATGTACATGATTTAATATAAGTATAGTTAACTTTAAAATTCATGGCGAATAATAGCACTGGAAATATTAGAAGTTATCGGAAGAATCATGAAAAAAAAATAAATAGATAAACGTAGTTCATTGTATCGATAGTTTATCAAAATGAATGAGAAACGCTAGGTGTGTGCCAGACAGGTTTAAAATGTATCGAAACAGAAAGTGCTATGTGTTATATTCTTTTTAAAATTAAATGGGACAGGTCAGTTAAAAATATAATACCAATGGTTACATTTGACATTTGTTAAATATTTTGCTTTAGTACCTGCGGGTATTAAAATTTAATTTTGGCAATTAAAAAATGTTCAGCGAGCATTCATTTAAGTAACTCGAATGTACATATAATTACTTTAATGGTACAGACCAATCGCTGGGAAACGGTGAAACATTTCAAAATGTAAAAATCTTTTTTCACAGTATTTCAATTTTTTTTTTATAAAGTATTTTTTGTTATAATATTTATTTGATTTCGAAAATGAAACATTCTTATTAATTTTCATAGTGCAATTTAAATTTCCATTTCATGCCTAAATTGGAATAAATGTTCTGTCATTATCCGTTTTTTTTTCCCCTCGCTGTAGTTAGGAAAATGATATAAAACTTTTAATTGTAATTGCATTTTTGATAGTAAATCGATTGAGTGATGAAAATCCAATATTTCTGCCTTTATGTGAATAAACGATGAAGACGCAGGTCCTGCACAAGTAATCTATGCGCAGTAATAATCATAAGTGTTTTTATTCCACATTCGGAATAAGCAGAAACAATTTTATTTCCAATATATATTCATTTGATAATTACATGCCTTTGCGGTTAGTATAATAATAAAAATACAGTCGGGCCTCTGTTTAACGAAGTCGATAAATCCTTAAAAAAAGTTCGTTATGTGGAAAATTAGCCAAACGGAGATTCATCTTTCAATATTTTTCTGTTCTTGGTTCCAGGAAAAAGTTTGCGAAATAGAAATATTCATAAAATGGAGGTCCGAATATGATTTTGAATTAAACTTATTATCATTATTATTATTTTTTAGTTTTTTTTATAGAAAAGTTGGAAGTACTCCTAGTATCTAAAATGCATTTTGAAATAAATTCATAACTCGTAAAATTTTCGAAATAAGAACCATTGTAAATGAAATAGTTGCAATTTATTCTTCCATGTGGAAAATCTCATAGATTGGACGGTGTGTGAGTGGCCCAGGCTCGAAAGTCACGGTGGTTCTATCGTACGCCAAAATGCCGCCAAACATATTTTTTTAGTTTTGCCGTTTGTCGAGAATTGAAAAACAGTACAAAATACATTATTAATAACAAATACTTGATTAAATTTTAGTAATATATATACGTAAAATTTATAATCAGTCGAAAAAAAAATTAAGAATGATATGTGTGTGTGTGGGGGGTCTCCCTCCCTGGTGTCGATTAATATCATATTATTGTTTCTGAAGAATAGTTAAATGTCGTATTTCAGCTTCTTTTCCTTTCCCATTTATTTTAAGAATACATGCTCGTTAGTGGAAATTCCTATTATAATTTTCTTATCCATATATAATGCTTTTTATCTAATGCTTAAACCTACCCTAAATTGTTACATAATTGCATTCCGTTCCTTTTCAAGTACGCTTTTGGATAAGGAATGCACAATCCATACTCCATTTATTCCCTAACTCAACGACCTTTAAAAGGAATGCATTTTTTCATTTCTCCCTTCCAATTACGGACGCATTTTAAAGCCTATTAGTATATTAAGGGAGTATTTCGACTTCTATTTATTCTCTTTCTCTGCAGCTGTCATGCCTCTAGGCGCACACACCTGTTTCCTTTCTGACCAGGTTTTCTGCAAAAATTCCTAATCTCGCCTGCTCTTTTGTATCATCGCCTCCTCACAAATGAAATCACATTTTCCCCCACTTGACATTTCACTGGGTGATAACGTGCTTCAACGAACCAGAACTAGTGATGTAATCGATTAAGCGACTTATTCTTGCGTTTCCATTTTTCTACATTTATCAATTGCATTTGGAAACGGAAATTGTGATAAGTAATTATGGATTTCGTGTTTTTATTTAATAATGGGAATCGTGAAGAGTTTTATTGATGTGCGTAGTGGGAATTATGGCCTATTTTTGTCTAAATATTTTACAAATATTTGTTTAGTGAAATGTTGAGTATATTCCATACCCAAGAAGTAGTGCTAGATTTGCAGGTACTTGACAATGAGAAAAAGTTATAGTAAATTTATCATTTGAGAAAGCTGGAACGCGCAGAATCTTGTTGACTGATGGGAAAGAAATTAAAGTAGTATATTTTAGAAAAATAATTTGTTTAAAAATATTTTCACGATTTAGAATATATATTCCAGGTGAAGTTAATTGTGCTCTTTATATGTACCAATGGTGGATGTTTAATCTTGAGCTTTTATGAATTACTTAGATTCAATGGATGATCTTGTCCATTTAAATTGCCCATTATGAAGAAGCTTTTTAAAACATTTGTTCATGTTACTGAACTTAAATTTAAGTTGTTGCTGTTGGTCGTATAATTTGAACTATTCGCTGGTCCACAAACATACGCCTTGCTGCACCTTAGACAACTGGGCTGAAATGAATTCTCCTTAGTTATTGTTTTTACTCCTGCTACATCGCTAGTAATTGTTCGCGTCGCCACAACCACAGTAATCCTTTCTTTTCATTTGCTTGGTTTTTCTAATTATTAACTTTTTACTTTTTATTTTATCCTATACGTAAAAGAATGGAACTCTTTTGAATGTTTTGTCTTTAAGTTAAGTTGCTTATTTCACCTATTATACTTATTATTATTATTTTTTTTACAATACAATAAAATTTCGGTTGTGAAAACCTTCTGTCAACAGATGTAACGTCATGTATATATTAGAGCAGCGGTTGCCAGTAAATTTTATATTTGACGGACCATTTATATGATGGATCGTTACATGATGGACCACTATTGTGATGGCAGATTGCTATCATTATATTGTCACTTATTTACGTATACTTACATTTCCATATCATTGAAAAGGAAGTTTGCGGAAAACAAGAACAAACCGGAAATGGGGCAACACATCAAAGCATAGTACATGGTAAATTCCTTTCGCGAGGCCTGGAGCTGGGAGTGTCTCACCATTCTTGTATCATGCTATTTTGATTTCGCCTGATTTCAGTAACAAAACATTGCAAAACCACTATTGAATAATACTACATTAATTAATAAAATTAATCATTAATAACAAATATTTAATTAAATTTTATGTATTATATACTTAGAATTATAACCAATCGGAAAAAAATCAACAGCTTTGGGGTCCGGATCCCCAGGACCTCCCCCTGTGTGCGCCACTGCTGAAGTACTATACCGCCAATTTACTATGGTTGTCAACTCTCTCTTTCAAATGTCATTAGATATACACCTACTAAAGTCACTTAACTCAGTAGGAATTTCGCTAAAAGTAGTAGATAAATTTTTTTAAAAAAAGTATAACCCATATTCCGTAACACAATTTGTTATTCATCTTTTTTGATGCTGGATCTGCATAAAAATATGATTACTGTCCCTATTTTTCTGCGGACCATCAAATTTTTTTCATGGACCACCAGTTGTGACCAATAGCGCACACAAGGGGGGGTCCCGATCCAGTCACCCCTCCATTGCCCTTCATTTTTTTATTGATTATAATCTTATGTGCATATAGTATGTAAAATTTAATTAAGTATTTGTTACTCATAATTATTTTTATTAATTAATGCCAATTTGGTTCATGATTATTTTTACTGTTTTTTTTTGTCCCCGAAAATTGACAAAATCAAAAGAATATGTTGGGCGGCGTATTGTAGCATGATACGAGAATGGTGGACTTTCGACCCTGCACCCTCCCTCCCCTTGGAAAATTCCTGTGTGCGCCTCTGGTTGTGACTCAATGGTTTACAGATTGTAGTAATACTCATTCTGGAGACATCATTTGTTTGAATAACGCATTTAAAAAAACACCTGAAAATATATCATGTTGGTTAACATTTTTCAAATAATTTATCATCCCCCCCCATTTTATTTCCGCACAAGGAAACGGTAGTTCTCAATTCATCAGAACTCAAATCTTACGAGAGAGAATTCTATGTTCACTCCTTTGTCGAATGTAAATTAATGACAAATTGAAAAATAAATATGCAGTAGCGCTAAATTATTCACTTTTCTGTGAATAAATAAAGAAACGGCATTGAAACCGAGCACAAGAAACCTCTTCCGACTCGCTTGCTCTTGACCTGGCACCCAAACAAGCTTTGTTATCTTGGCGCATAACTCATTCTTCCCAAGCTTTCATCTCACGCTGTTCATGACTAAAACCATCCCCGCTGCGCAGACGTACCTTAAATCAGAGTATCTCTATGATTAAGATCTCTGCCGTTATTTGTCGTGGAGTGCCCTGCCGTAAATCTGACCGAATTCTTCGTGTCCCGGAGTTGAAAGTATTACGATCTCAACCGACGACGGTCATGGAGCCCCAAGGGAACAATCACGCCACTGCTCTGTTTATGAAAAAGATCCAGGTTCAAGATAGCCGCTGTGGGAATCTACCCCAGCTTTTGGTATTATTTCTGGTGCTGTTGTTTTGTGCAACTTAGAGAGGGATCGATTTTGAATTGGGTTTGAAGTAGCGAATATTTTTGTTTTGCAAGGGTGATAAAAAATCAATGAATGTCTTTAGATTTTGCATAGGGTAGAATTAACACCCAGACAGTACTGCTCTTTCCATTTCCTTTCTTGTTATAAATATTCAATGATTCACATGTTATTTATAATTTTTAGTATATTTATTTTCTCATAAGCTGTAGTGTGCTTCAGTGGCGTTACTAGTGTGTCCTTAGGGTCCGAACCTCCCAAAAGCCTCTTTGATTTTTTTCTCCCGATTGATTATAATTTTTAAGTATATAATACAGTGCTTAATTAAACATTTGTTTTTAATGATTAATTTTATTAATTAATACTAATTATTTATTCAATAAGTAGTTTTTTACTGTTTTCCCCAAATCGACAAAATCAAAAGGAGCATGATACAAGAATGGTGGACTTTCGAACCTGGACCCCACCCTTGGAAAACTTCTGTGTGCGCTACTGGTAGTGCTTATTACCTTTATTACCAGCTTAGTATGCCTTTTATTGTCTTGTAACTCACGAGTATTTGCTGCGTATTATTTACATATTCAAATGGATTTTGCCCATCTTTTACTGCTAATAGGGAAAGGAGAGGATATAAAATGATCTTAGGCTTATGTCTTCGTATAATATACGAGAGGCTGAACTTATTAACGCGAATCACATTTTCAGACAGAAAAATTACTCAATTTTCATGAAAATGTGAAGTTTATAGTATAGAATTTTTTAAAATTTCAAAATTTTCTATGGATAATTAAGTTTTTTTTTAAACACGTAATGAGATAGTTCGTTACGAAATAGGAGAAAAAAGGCGACCCATTTTATATCGGAGAAAATAGGTCAACTGGAGTAAAAATGAGAGGTATGTTAAAATTTGCTGCTCTGTGAAGAAAAACGAAGGAAATCATTCTAATATTAGTGTTGGAGTACATTTATATCTGAAAAATTATTCCAAATTCGGGTTCTATTTTTGAACACAGCCTTGAATTGATCGTCTTCTTTTAGATTGGCTTGTTCATTCGTTTTATTTTTTAATTTCCCGCCTTTTTCGTGCATCTTAATGGCCAGTTGTTAAGATCTTTTTCTTCCGAAATTTTTAGTAGTGTCTTTGGTTTCGACATTACGTTAAAAAATTATTTTAACTCGTACATTATTTCTAACTGATGTCCGTTCTAAGAAAATATCTTAATTTATGATAGTAATTACTATAATCTGGTTCAGGAAATTTTCTTACTTAAAATTTGAAAAGATGCTTTAATCTTTTATTTAAAAAAATTTCATTTATCCAGTTTGTATTAAGTTTTAAAATAGTGTTACATAAAAGTAAGGTATTACCTTGCTTGAAATCACAATCATTATACGTTTTTGCACGCTAATTGAGTTCAGTGGCTAAGTTCTCCTGTTTCCCATTGTTGATGGTTACAAATCTTCAACAGAAAGCGAAGACCTACCACATAAAAACTCCTATAGTTTTATCAGTATCTTCACCTACACATGAAATTTATCCAAATATGTATAATCCATCTCCTTCATACAACATTAGTTGCTCTTTTCCATTTCTTTCTGCCGCAAATCCAATTCTGTCTTACAAACAAGATAAAAAGAGAGCACGAACCAGCACTGTAGAATCCCACGAAACCGGATCACCCCTCAAACTTTAACATGCACCGCACACCCATCTAGGGAATCCGAATCTGATGTCTCTTAGAAACCATCTGAGAAAACACGAGGGCTATTCCCTCCCCCTCTTCGTCCCTTCTGTTTCCAAATGGATCGATGCATATCACGTTCCTCCCCCGGGATGCTCTAGAAAAGGGGGGGGGGGGGGATCAGACGATTTCCAGGCATAATGGATGAATAGTCGGAAAATGGAAGGAAGGAAATCGTCATGCGAGAGGCCCAGACTCCTTATTACGAGGCACATAGATCAGTTGGCCCTGCTCGTTTATTCCAGTTATTGGAATGCAGATGCACGTCATTACTTTGCATTGAAAACACTCCTCATTTTGTATTTAATGTGATTTGGGGAGGAGATGGAGTCTGCACAAAATGGTGGATAGTAACTTTTATAAGCTATAAAAGTGGCTTTGTTTAGAAGTGATTTGCCTGGGTAAAGCTTTTCCCCTCTCAACAATTTCATTGTGATCGTTGGCCGTTCGACTACTTATTGTTCATTTTCGAATGCGAGCTTCGTCATTTTTATTTACAGTATGATAAGAGTAGCATTGGAGCGCTTTTTATTTTGTAATCTTTTAAGAAACATTTTTAGGAAAAAGAAATATAAAGGAATTAGTTTCAAGAGATGGTAAAATGATCACGCTCACGTTGAGTGAATAATTGCTGGTGACAATAATTATTTCCTAGTTTACCTAGAATTATTAAAATCCTTTTCTACTCTACTTCTTGAAATGACTTGTATAGATAAGTCATTTCAGCTTTGACCTTGCTTAAATTATATTTATTCAGTGATTTTCTTGATGTGTTGAACCATTGACTGAAAAAGTACGAGGGGTTGTATTAGATGTTTAGCTTCAAAATAATAGAAACAAGCGCCGATTCAAATGTTTCTAGCAAAATTTTTGAAGAATATTATATTTATTCAAAGAATGTTTCTTTCGTGTAATGAATTGGCCATAATAGTAAAGTAATTATTTATGTAGAATGTGTTTAAATAAATACTGATTGTCTCTGTGTAAGCACCGATTCAATATTTTTGGAGGGATATATTTTTAAAAAATGGAAATAAGAATTTTACAACAGGTAAAATCTTAACGTTTGCGAATTTTATTACTTTTTATCACGTTTGAGAGATGAAGGACGAATATAACAGGAACGTATAAGTGCATTAACTATTATAGAATACATCACTGAAACCATCAACTAAATACACTGTAAACGTGAAAATAATGTACTAAGTCTTTATTTACAAACATTAAATAAATTGATCCACTCTTTAATAGCTTAAATTTTTAGCAGTTCGTTGAACGTATAACTTCAAAAGAACTATCTATTCATTCGTCTCACAACTATTGGACGTTTTATTATTGTAATAATAAATATTGTTTCTCTTTTTCCTATTCTTTGCATTTAAATTACACAACTGAAAATTCCTTCTTCATGAAATACCAATAATGGCTGCATTTGCAGCACTCTTCCATAGAAATGAAATCCGATTTCATGGGCCTATTTTAAGATCAGGCATTAGATGCTTTTCGACATCCTTCATGATTCTGCGTATGTCGTTAAAAAACCCCTCATGCAGTCTTTGTTCATTGAATTTCGCTCTCAATCGTGCTTGCAATTTGTGGTTAATTTCTTTCAAGATGAGTCGGGGCAGAGTGAGTCATGTGTAAGAAGATAACCTCTTATACGGTGGTCTCAGCGTGGTTCCTGTACGCATATCTTTGTGGGCAAAAGGTCAAGATTTGTTGCAGTGAAAGACGAGGGGTTATCTTTTGTGTGGTATATATAATCTACTCAACTGCGCATTCCTAGCATTCGCCATTGCGTGTCCTTCTGATTCTTACTAATAAATAACTTTCTTCCTGAAATGGTTTTTGTTCAAGGTGCTTCTGTCATTCGTTCGGCAAGAGCTATGATTTCATTGTCGTAGTTACGAGGGTTCTCCCTCCTCTTTTTCACATAAGTAAAAGCTTCCTTTTAACTTTTTTCGTAATGGGAAAAGTGGTTTTTATCCCTCTCCCGCGCGCGCGGTTACGATACTTTGAGGATACTGCATTCATAGGCCTGAATACCATTGTCAAATTTTCCTCAATTGCAAAAATTTTGATGCGCTTGTGTTGTGTATATTAAATTTGATGCGTGTGTTTTAAGAATTCAAGCTCTCATTTAAAGACTATAGAGGGCTTTTTTTATAATTTCAATGTATAAGTAGATTATCATATAATTAGCCAAGGAGAGAAACATACTTCCTGAAAATTAGTATTATTTTTCTTCAATGGTTCGACAACTCGGCCCTGGCGTTTTTCAGAAGTTTTTTCCAGGTATCCCTACTTTGGTAACTGTTTTCCAATTTTTGACCTTTAAAAATGTTAGGTCTTTCTTAACACAGTCAATTCATCTTAACGAGGGTCTGCCCCGAGGTCTATGTCCCATGGGCTTTGCCAGAAAGATTTTCTTGCAGCAACGATCTTCATTCATTCTAGCCATATGACCAGCCCATTTAAGTCTGTAATTTGACAAATTTTACAATATCAGGTTGTTTGTAAATTTTGCGAAGTTCTAAGTCAGATCTTCTTCTCCATGATCCATTCACTTGGATGTATTATTTTTAACCTTGTTTATTTATTTAAAATTTTATTTTTGGGAGTTATGCTCATTTATTGCCGATTATATCGCTTTTAATAACTTTCCTACATGAGTATTCAACCCATTTTCCCACCTAAATATTCACCAAGAGTGACTTTTACATACTTATACTTGCTTTTACACTGATGGGGGCATTGTGACCACCTTCTTAATAGAACCACTTTTCGTTCTCAAAACAGTCAACGCGCCCGGCTAGTCATTGATTCGACAAGGTGATGATAGTTAATCTAAAATATATCTGGTACCAAACACTCACCAACTGGTCTTGCTAATCTCATCCATTGCGTGCTGGTCAGTGTGACAGTACGATTTCAGTTTTCCGACTAGAACCTCAAATGTTCGATTAGATTCATCTTAGGTGAATACGGATTCAGAATTCTTCAGAATATTCTTCAAACCACTCCCTGACGACCAGCCTTTATAACATGGCGAATTATAATGTTGATAAAAGTCATCATCACACTGCACTGCTGCTCATATTGCGCACAGACGCCAGGGATTTCTTGTTTTATGACCATGATGAGTACCTCATGTCCCCATGAAAAAAAACCCATTCCCATACCATAATATTCCCTTCACCTGAAATCCGGTTAACTGTATAACTATACTCTCAGTTTCCTTAGGAAATCATCGTATTCACATTTGCTTGTCAATGTGATTAAACAAAAAACTTGATTACGACTTTTTACCACTTTTCGATTGACCAGTGTTGATGTTCCATAGCCCACATTGCAAGCGCTGTTGATGATGACGTCCCGTCAACACAGGGACGTGTTTCGGTGCCCAACGCGTAGGCGCATACACAGCAGCGTTCGCTGCTTTTTGTGTTGAAACACGCCTCTACGTCACTACTGTTGTAGCTGTTGGTCGTATCAGTCGTTGTAGCCCTTCAGTGATAGTGAACAATGTGAAACAATATCTGCTCTCCTCTGAAATCAACGTACATGGTCTGTAAACCGCTGGCCGGTGACTTATCGTTTCATCATCCATGCACAACTTTCGATTAGTTCTCACAACGACTGCTCGTGAGCAACCAACCAAACGCACCGTTTCTGAAATAAATATTCTCAGGCGCCGAACTATAACGATTTGACCTTTATTGGAATCTTATAAATCAGCTTTTCCCATTATGCCACTAAACACTTCATTAGAAAGAAGGTTTTTGGGGTGCGTGCCTTAATTTTATTACCGGCTGAGCACATTGCTCTAGTTGAGGGGTGGTCGTAATGTATTGGCTCTTCGGTTTATATTAAAAAGAAGAAAAAACACGTGTATATTTTTTATATGTATATTTTTCATCAAAAACAGACAGTTTATACTTATTTTAACAGATTCAGTGTGTATTTTTTTAATTCAAAAAGTGGTCCAGTCAGGAAAGAATTATTTATATATAATGTGTAAGTTCTCTGTAGAAAATAAAATAATAAATTGCCGCAATTTTTCTACCCCAAAGTTTCTTTTAGTAATTTCTTGAACTCAAAGTTGTGAATCTATACATACGACTACTCTGTTTTACATAGGCATTTGAGCATGCATCTGTATTGTTCTTTAACGAGGGAAATAAAAAAGAGTTATATATCCACACACATACATCCCTTGTATTAATTAATATATTCAACAATCCCCATTCGGCATTATCTGATTAAACTTCAAAAGACCGTGTGCAAGTAAATCCTGTTCACCGCCATAATAACAGTCATTACACAACACCTCTCGCTGCTCACTTAAATAAATGCGTTCGTGTAATTATTCTTCACACATTGTATCTTTATTGTTTTTTTTAATAGAGCTGCACACACATTATTTGTTTATTGAACTGCGCACGTGCTCGCACGTTGCTTCTGCATTTTTTCCGTGGCATCCGTCGTGACTGGTAATCGTTAGCTATTCATTATATAGTTCACCCGGCTATCGATTCTCCAATGAATCACTTACTGTTATTGCGATTAGGGCAAGTATCAATTGCCTTCGATATCTGTGGCTAGCTGCGATTGTTTGCATGTTTTGATGTTATTTATTTTACTGGGAGGTGTAAATTTTTTTTTTTTCTCCGTAGTAAATTTTCCTCTTAATGATGTATATTGTAAGAGTATTATAAGATATTAGTTAGATTTTTTTTTATTGCGGGATAAATCTTTTGGACTAATTTTCCTGAACTTCCATTTAAAAGAATAGTTGACATCTAACATCGCCTTTTCCCCGTATTATGTATTAAAAGGTATTTTTTGAACGCTAGAACTAATTTTTGTATTTAAAAAAGCTAATCAAATTGTTGAAAGGCTGAAGTTGTGAAATTTTTCGGAACCTCTCTGCAGGGGTAATGTTTACTGTAATGTTAATTTTATTTATTTGTTCTTTGATTGTGAGATTTTTGATGCTTTATATTTGTGTACTGACATTTATTTCTGAATTATGGAAGTGGAATTAAAGAGAATATAATTTTAATTGTTTAATTAAACTGAAAAAATTAGTTTTTTTAAATGCCTAAACGGGAATTTTTATGCTATAAAATAGGCAAATAAAATTATTTCAATTATATGCTAGTAGATTAAATGACATATTTTTAATACTAAGTTTGAACATAGAGCATTTAGATCTTAAAAGTAGAAAATGAGTGGCTTGGGAACCAAGTGCTAGGATTGTTAGAAACTTCATATAATAATCTGAATTTTTAGTATTTCTTGCTCCCGTTTTCTTTGAGATTAATATCGCTGTTGTGTTTTTTAAAATTGTTTTATAAAGCTTATGTTATTGCAATGATGTTTCGTTTTTGAATCGAATTTGACGATTTTCTTACATACTTGTTTCCTGCAATTGCTATCTGCGATTGATATGTTGATGATTTGTATAGTTAATGGGAATAAATAAACAAACATCTGAAGGTAGATTTAATGATGACTTTAATGACCTTGTCATTGTGACTTTTTTTAAAGTATTAGTTGGGTTTCAAAATTGTGAGTACATTTTTACTTAGAGTGGCGTGATATTTAAAAAAAATTCTAATTTACGATGAGAAAGATAAGTTACATCTATAAGTGATTTCGTTATTGTTATTGCGTGCTACTTTATTGACTTGTAAGAAATCACGATAAGAACAGTGAAAAAGTCTTTTGAATTCGTAATGAACAGTAAAATAGTTTTTATCAACATGATAGCTACTATTTTAAGGATCCATTCAAGTAAAGTGTTGCAGTAGTGGTGTGTTGGGATATAGTTTTATTTATAACGAAATAGTGACTTCTTTATGACGTCTTGAAAGAAGTAAGTAAATTGAAGTAATAAACTTTATTATTACTTGAATTAGTCAGTTTATGCATTTGTTGCAATACCTACTGTGAAAATTAAATGTCAAAGTAGTTTTTAATTATGATTGCTTTATTGTGTAGCTTTTTCCCTCCCTCCTTTTTTTTTCTGTATAACTCCATTTATACAAATGGTCTTTCGCAATTATAAGGTTTTAGGGACTTTTTTCCGAGGAGCGCTGCACCTTTCCCCCCTTATTGATGTTCTTTTGTTTGCTTACGTCTTTACCATTGATTTCAAAATGATTTGATATATTTTTTTTCGTACAGTACAAAAATTATTTTTCAAAAAAAATATTTGATAGTTATGTTTTTTTAGTCTGATTTGTTCATTCTTAAACAAACTTCTACTTTTTTAGAAACAATATACCGTATACTTTTTCTTAACAAGAATGGAATCATATGAATATAAATCTATGCATATAATTTAAAAAGAAACATTTAAAATTATTAATTTTAGTAAAAGAAACAACCGTTTCGCACCTACTTCTTTTCTGCATAACCATTCCGTACCTTTCTTTCTCCAAAAGCAATCTTTTACGCTCTCTGAATCTAACCCCCCCCCGCCCCTCCTCCCCTAAACATGCTTCTTCCTCGACAAAAGCGAAAAACGTGTTCAGAATGTGTGCAGACGCGGCGGGAGGCGAGAAACTCATAATGCAATTATTATTACCTGTCGTAATGCTCCTGCCTTCTATCCAAAGAACACGACTTTTACTTCTTTTCTTACGCTCGTTAAAATGGAGGTGTTTTATGTTAGGTACTTTTTTTTCTTTCTTTTATCTTTTTTTCTTTTCGTGTTCCTTTTCTTTCTCTGCTACAAAACGTGCTCGTGTTTCAACGGGTAATTGAATGTTTGTTTCATTTATGGAGTAATTGTTTTTAAAAAAGTCAGCTTGTCTTGAATGGTTTTTTGAATTTTTGTGTGTCTGAGCTTTTGAAATTTTATCTTTTAACTCGCTAGCGTTTTTCGTTTGAATTCGAAAGTAATAATAATGATTTGGCCCACTTCTGTAAAATGTGTGTGAATTGTGTTTTAATGGACGCGTGGATTGTGTTTAGTTCCTCCCGTTTGAAAAACATGCTATTTTATTTGATATGTAATATATAAATGGGAAAATAAATGACTTTAATAAGTATTATAAATAATTTTTCCTAAAGCGATCTACTCTTAAAAAATGGTGTAGTATTGTCCACTTAAATTATGAAATTCTAATTTAAGAAAAATATAATAATAAAATGATATTTATCATGAATTGTTGAAAGAATCAGATAGTAATTTGTGAGAGAATTGAATATTTATATTATATTCCATACTTTCAAAATTAGTTTTGTAATGTTTTGATTGTATTCTAATTAAACAAATATGGGCTTATTAATTGTGTGCTCGAACATTTCCTAGATATATAACATAATTATTATAAAATATATCTCGTTGGGCATTTAAATATCATTCATTAAAAAAAATCATAAACAGTTGCCTGGACAGTTTTTCTCTAGAATACAAACATTAACAAAAATAACGCTTTAGCAAATGCATGATATCGCTGGAGGGAAAATGGTTGATTCTAAAGAATAGTATTTATAATTAATTTAAAAGAAAGAGTTTTGTTCTAACTACAAATCTTTTTGTATTTATTTTATGCTGCTTTCGCTAAATATTAAATACTAAGGGGAAGAGGGAACTAATATTTTTCTGTTGGAGAAAGTGTTTCGAAACTAATATATTCGAATTTTATTGCATTTAATATATCTTTTGTCTTTTATTTGAAAACGGCTTAGGCCACGTTAACCTAGTGGTCTTCGTTACGAACTCGTGAACAGAATTCTTTCTTTTGAGTCTGAAAAAGCCACCGTGTACACCGTGATGCATTTTAAATCTATCGAGGCTCCAAGTCCTGACGATGACGGGATGTGGAAATTTTGAGAGTGGTGTGTGTGACAGCTCGAGTGTTGTCCTGATTTGACCTTGGTTCGAAATTCCGAAGTCCGTCGCCAACAGCCCTCGTGTTGCTTTATTGTGCGACATTAATAAACACTTGAAGTACTTATTTTCTTTCGAAATGAGACGGATGTAAAAATAGTATTTTGTAATTGGCCCGAAAGGGGAAACTCTCTTCTCTTGCTCAGTTGACTAATGCGCATGTCTGTGGATCCGCAGATTAGCAGTTAAAATTACCAAGAACATCGTAAAATCTATCAACGTTTGCATAGATATATCCTATTTCGTTTCTTGCATTTTAATGATGAATAGATTTTATTTAAAACTTTACATATTAAAAGGAAAGCCGTATATTTGTGTTGAATGTTTTGCATATTGGAAGGATATTCTAAATAATAACTTATAAAAATGCTTGTTTTTTTTTATAAATAGGTTAGCATAGTTTTTTGTGTATACATTAGATGTTCAGAATTTTTGTACTATAGAAAAAACTGTGAAGTAAACTAATTTATTCCTGTGCCTTTT
>BMAV01026108.1:630549-641127 GCA_019973955.1 Trichonephila inaurata madagascariensis | reverse complement strand
TCCGTTACACTCACTCACTTCCATTACCCTCTTTCTGTCTTACAACAATGAAAAAAACGCCGCATATCCCAGTCGTAATCATTTCTAATTCGTTCTCTTCTTCCTGCCACCTTCGCACGCTTCTTGGGTATCATCCCTTGTGCCCCGCAGGTGCCTTGCAGGTAGCAGGTGAGGAGAGACGGAAGCAGTTTTTTAACCCACCTGTTCGCCACTCGTTCGGAAGTGTTATTACAGGAACTGAATTCGAATTAACACACGTTTAATAGTGTTCCCAGCACACCTGCGGAACACCTACTTTGCCGAGGCTGGACTGTTGGGAAGTCATTCCACACAAACAATAGGGCTGCGACTCCGTTTTATTGTGTTAATTTATTTTTAAAAAGATGTCTTATCTAAGTGTCAGAATTATTTATCATTGATAGATTTTTGAAGTAATATCGATATTAATAATAGTGCTTAATTGTGGAAAGTTAATGATATAATTTGATATTAGCCTTGGAAAAATAATTTGTACCAATTAAGTTTTTATCCTTTCTCGTGAGCGTAATTGATATGCTTTTAGGAGAGATAATTACTGCCATTTATTATTTATGTATATATTAATTGTTTCGACCACATATCAGATGGAATATTCAAGGTTAAGTCATTAATTAATTGTATGGATTGAAATTCCTTTATTTTCGAAGCAATGGAAATCATTAGTCGTGAAATAGCATTGGGAGGATTTAAACGCTTCTTTTTGATTTAAATATTAGATTTATAGTGCTTATATTTTTAGTATTTAATACTTTTTAAAATTTTGCGTTTTAATGACGGTATTCTGTAATTGTTTTTTTAAAATATTTTTTCATTTATATGCTTTTTATTAAATGGCTTTTCGTGTCATCGACATTTCATGAATATAAGTTAGAATGGTATGTGTTTGCGATGTTCGACATAAATTTTAAAAAAGCTATAAGTTTTATTTACTACTTAATTATTTGTAAAATTAAATGGGCAACAAAAAATTTGCAACTAAATTTTTGAAAATGGGCTTTATATGGTAATTGTTGATTCCCCTCCCCCTCTGTTTAAATAGTGTATCTCTTTTTAATAAAGTGTAAGCATGAACAAGCGGAAATTTTTATTTTTTCTTGTCAAGATTATTCTACAAAAGGATTGTCTTTTGTTTGCCTAGTTGATTGTTTTGCAAAATTTGCGTCTGAAATTTTGTTTTTTAAAAAATTTAGCAATAAGTATTTATATAGAAGCACAAAATATATACTTACTGGTATGTTCTTTTGTAAGTTTTTTTTTGCTTTATGTACATACTTTACCAATCTGAAGAATAGGGTTCCAGGTCAAATGTTATTCCCACAGCTTGACCGTGATTCAAAATCACAAGGTCTGTCGCAAGTAGATCTCGTATTGCCACTCAGTGCGACATTAATAATCAGTCGATAAACAGCACAACTTATGTGAAACATTTATTTAATGATTCATTAATGCGATTTCGATTTTTCTGAATGAAATTGTGGTTTATTAATTATAGAATAATTTATCTTGCGTGATATTAAATTATACTAATGGAATTTTATTCATAAAATTGCATTACCATTATTATGAAGTCCTAATAACAACTCAGCTCAATTGAGAATGCTTTTTTTTTAAATATTTACATTAATGGTGAAAAATTTGATATTTCTATGCCTAAGAACTTTTGGCAACGATATATTTAATTTGAATAAAATTATGCCATTGGGGGGACTTCTTTACTGCTTATTAAATATTATTTCTCAGTTTATTAGTTATGGTAATGATGGAAATATTAAATTGAGAAAACATTGATATTTCCATTTAAATAAAGCCTTGAAAATGAAATGAGAAAGTAGGAAATTATTGAAATCTAAATTGTAGATATTAGTCTGAAATTTAAAAAAAAAAAAAAAAAAATAGAGTTTTACAGTAGTCGCATATGATGTGTAACATCTGACATGTTATCATGGTAAATACGCAATAGTAACTTAAATCCTGGAAAAAATGAATCAAGTATGATTGGAAATAATTTTCTATCGAATAAAATTATATCTGAAAATTTTATTTATTTAACAAAAGGAGTAATGTAATTTTTTATCAAAAATATTTATTGTTCAATTTGAGGAAAAGGGGATACAATAGACTTGAAAATGGACAAAAAGGGATTTCGTTGGACATATACATTTCTCCAAATCAAACGGTTCAAAAAATTAAAGATTTCCTGCATTTTGCACTTTTATCGTATGCCGAAGATGTGTGGTTCTGCTCTTTTAAAAACAAACTATCACTCGCTTCCCATGATTTTGAGTGAGATTGAATCGAGTATGATTGGAAATAATTTTCTGTCGAATAATTATATCTTTAATGAAAACTTTTTATCAAAAATATTTATTCTTGTTCAATTTGGGGAAGAGTGAATACAATAGACTTATGATAAGTAAAATATGACACATGGGATTTCAAAGTATTTAAAAACTGTTGAAAAACAGCGTCAATAACAGTACCACTGTTAGTTGTCGAAATATTTCGATTTGTATTCCTTTTAAGCTCTAGTTCATCAGTCAAAAAAGCTATGAGCGGCTTAACTTCTGGCAAACTAAAGTTAACGTTGAAATCACCATTCAAAATCATGATAAGCCGAGTGTTAGTATGTTTTTAAAAGAGCAGAACCATCTTCGGTATATGGTAAAAGTTCAAAATGCAGGAAATCTTTAATTTTTTTAACCGTTTGATTCGGAGAAATGTTTACGTCCGCCGAAATCACTGTTTGTCTATTTTCAAATATGCATTCTGCCGCACATATGTGCCCAATATCTTGACTAGCGGTACCCAGTCCACTTGTTTGATGATAAACAATGTCCATGTGATGAGTCACAACATGTGAGTTCTGTTTGCTATTGATAGTGACAGGAATTAAGGTCAAAATATGAACAAGATACGCACTAAAATATTTATTCGAATAATTCCATATAAATTGCTTGTATATTCTTAAGAATGTTGAACTTTTTCAGACACTTAACAGTAAATATAATTATTAATATAGTTTACATATATAAATTAACCTCAAATTTCTTGCACAACGAGTCCTGAGACTTTGACAATTGAGCGTAAGGATCGTAAGTGTATCCTAAATAAGAATTCGAATCTTTTGAAATGCTAACTTTAACAATATATATAAAAAAAACTACCTGCGTGGGTAGCGAAGAGACGCCATCACGCACGCTCATTGGTCAAATCAAATAGCGCGCGCATACGTCACTTCCTGTTACCCACTTCCGTCCCTTTTGACGAAATCACTCCAACAAAATTCGGCAATCGAGAAGAAAGATGTTACACATCAAAAACCTGCTTATTGAAAACCTTGTCATTTATAATATGTTACCTTAAAAAATTCTTGTATAATAAAATAATGAACTGAGTCTAGTAAAGTTTATCGGAATTTTGTTGCCAAAAAGAAATGGATAAAATTAAAAAGAAGGTATTCTTTTTTTCCCTTTGAAAAAGAGAAAGGAGCGATAAAATTTTATATCAAATGATTTCACCATACTGAATAAAATAAGTATTTCCACTTTTTCCCCATCGCTTGGCTTTTATTATTCTGTTTCATGCCTTGCTAGAGTATTTTATGAATCTTTTACATTTCCAACTTTTTTTCTTCTTTCTCCCTCTTTCACATTCTATTGTATTTTTTCGGTTTTATTTCTCTCGTATTAATTTAATTTTTTCTTTTCTAGGTAAGTCTTTGTGTCATGGCAATTTTTTTTTATTCGTTTATTGGATTACATGGTTTATTTTTTGTGAAATTTATAAAAAGTTCAGAAAAGTAAGTAAGTTTTTTATTTTTAACATTTGAAACCTGTAAAAAATTATATATATTTTTTAAAACCTGCTTACTCAAATATAAGGTTTTCGTTTTCACTGTTAAGCGTCACATAATTCAATCTTAAACTTACACAGATTACTAATTTATGTAACTGTTAACTGGCCCAATGTTTTGTTTTAGAGCATTTATATCTGATGATTCTTCTTGTTCACTTGTTCAAATTTCCCCATATAAAAATTAGCACCGTGTTTAACTCAAACTCAGTGGCGCAACAGCCCTTGAGGGCCAGACCATATACGTCTCTTGACCATATACGTGACCATTGGGCGCTGAGGTGCATGAGCATATTTCCCGATCAGGTGGTCAGTCTGAAGCGTGAACCCCACTGTTTAAGTTCTCAAGCAAGCTTGGGACTCATTTATCTGCCCACTGCAGTGAGGATGAAAGGTTGAGTCGACCTTGCCCAGCCCCGGATGTAGAACCCGGACCTGTGGTGTGGAATCGCAATACGCTACCACTCGACCTCTGGGTCTTAACACCATGTTTACCCGAAAATAAAAAACCTGATCTTTTAATTCTTGCTGTAAAAGGCAGATTGGAGCTCATTTTTAGGGGTTGTTTCTCTTTCTTCCACAATACACCAACGTCGTCTTCTGAAATATCGTCATAAGCAGTCCTCCTCACAGTTCACATTGCTGAAGGAAACATCTATCCACATGCTTTGAATTCTTTTGATGATTGGTTTATGTGTGGTGCCATTGCAATGGCGCAAATGCTTTGGTATCATATCAGACCTGCGAACAACCTAAAACTCTTAGCTCTTCTGTGTGCATAATGATTGCTGAGATCTGACTTACTCTTCATGCAATTCATCGTACTATGATTGTCATTTTGAGGTACTTCAAGGACCCAACTTCTCTTTATAGAAAGTTGCAATATTCTTCCTCCTGGAGTCTTCCACAATTTTTTTCCTTTACTCGACGGAAAAAACCTGGAATATTTCACAATACTTTTCTTGTATTGAACCGAATGGCTTTCTTTTCCCACTCTTCTTCCTTAAGGAGTAAATTTATTATTCATTCATGTTCTAATCGACTGTTGGAACACACTCATTAAATGTCAAAGTTTATTATCAGTAACAGTCAATGCCATTTGTTATCAAATGTGTTGTGTCTTTCCGATTGATCATGCAGAAATGTTTGGCTAACAACCTTAAGTAGGGCTTATATCTCTTGCGTCTTGAAAAATGAAGTAACTTGCTTATTAAATATAAATTGTATTTGCAGTATAACTTCTCTTGTATTTTTATAAAGATACTTTTCTGTAAACACAAAAAAGAATTTAACTATTGAAATATATTTTTCCAGCCTGTACCTGAAATACAGATTTTTTTCTTTTATTCCTACCTTGTATGATGTAAATTAAATAATTAAAGTACATCAAGATGTTTTTATTTTCCACATAATAATTATCCTTAATTTTTTTTAAACCTCCTTCTATTAAACTTTATTTTTTTTCTTAAATATTCTGACATTTTAATAGGATATTTATTGTATATAAAGGCACTCGTCTAAGGTTCAAAACCTTATTTTAATATTTGTTATTAGTGTCGTTATTACACAAATCTAATACCACCACTGCAATTTTCTGAGCTCTCATGAATGAAAATGCGTTTTTTAATTCTCTAGGCAGGATGAGCCAGACACACCTATCACCGAAAAGAATGAATGAATTTCCCTCCTTTTTTCCCCTCCTAACCAATTGAATATTTAATTCTCACCTTTTCATTCTTCTCTTTGAATACCCTTTACGTGAACTCTGACCAGTCAATTCCTCTCCCTACTTTCACTTTTTTCCCCTGATTTTGAAGAATGAGTTTATTCCTTAGTAAAATTTTGTTTTATTCCAACACTTCCCTTTTTTTTTCACCCCCCTCTTTCCCCATCTCATTCGTATCCAACGAGTTTCGTTGCATTTTTTACTATTATTTTTTTCAGGTGTTTTTATTTTCTTTTTTCTTTCTTTTTTTTTAAAGAGGGAAGGAGGGAGAAAGGGATTTTTCTGGGACGCGGAATTTCCATTTATTCCAATTCCGTGCTTATCCTTACTCTCTTTTTCCCTCCCTATTGGGCGCCCCCCCCACACACACACTTTCTTTCGGATGCGAAGATAGTTGTGCTGTAGTGGTACTATAGTAGTGATCACTGTGGCTGTAGAAACAGATTTTTTTTCCCTCCGTCCTATTCTTTTCTTTTGAAAGAGAATATCTCCTTTGCTTTTTTTTTATTTAAAACTTTTTATACCTCTTTTCAATGATATATTTTACGTGTATTGTGTTTTCCGGGATTTTAAGTCTCTATTCGCGAAGTGATATGAGCTTGCACTTATCGTCTGGATTGAAGAATAAAAGTCTTGGTTTTCTTAATTCGAAATGAAATTTAGTACTTTTAGTTTAGTTCTATTTATACGAGGAAATACTTTTTCTTTATTCTGCTTTAAATGCTTTTCTTTATTTTGAATCTTCAGTTAATATTAATTATTGTTTTATGTTTTTAAAACTTTTAACTCTTGCATACTTCAGTAACGATTTTATGTACCTGTGTAACCAACCTAATAATTTATTCATTAATAAAAAAAAATTTACTCGCGTTTGTTAAGATTGCGCCGATAGCAATTATATGATAATTTCTCACTATATTGAGTTGAAAAATTATCAAGAGGTTTTCTGCAGAGCTTGATGTTTTTGTTTGTTATTGTTTTTCAGTATAAATGCTTACGGCTTTTGAATTCTTACTATTTTACTTCTTAGTGATTTTTTTTATGTGTTTTTGCTTTTTCTAATGGTTTATTTTATTTTTTATTCATAGTTTATAACTCACCAGTTGTGTTTAGTAGTGGTAGTATTATGGCTATCGCTGTTTATATTTTTGTCATGCAATTTATAACTAGAGTTTTTTTTCCCTTCTGTAATGTATATTTTTCCTTTGATAAATAAATAAAGGAAAACTAACAATGAGCGATAATTTTTATTATCAATCGGTTTTTCGCCCCCTAAAACTTCCGACCTGATGAGATTTTAATCAGCTATTTTTGTTAGATTTTGATTTTCGATCATTTTCAAAGCAGAATTAATATGCAAAACTGAACATTAAAATAAAGTAGAAGCATCAAATGAAATTTTGTCTTTATTATTCTATGAAGTGAGCGCTTACTTTGCAATCACATTCGAAAAAGTGTCTTGGGTACTTATAGGCAATTATAATTTGGTGAATTAAGCTTAAATTTGTGTTGTTTTCACTAAATAAAAAAATTTTGCAAATTTGTTAATTTGATTCCCACTCCCTCCTTACTTATTAAGACAATTATGTAAGAGTTATATGCACTCTCTCTCTCTTCAAAGAATTGTAAATTTGTTTTAAAATACTTTGTACACACAGTGTTGTTATAATGTATCTGTGCATAATTTGATACCATATATCTAGTATTAATTAAAATGATCTCGTAATCGGAACAGATATTATGTCAGTTAAATGAGAAAATAAAAAAAAATCGTTAAGTAGTTTGAAAAAGTATTTGTTTAAAGCATTTAATAGTACAGTTTGAGGAATTCTGAATAGAATAACAATGAAATATAATTTATTTCGCTTGAATATTTTTATGAATCAGTAGTGCAGTTGCATAGAATAGTGATTATCTAAACGTAAATGGTTTCTGCAGAAACAAAATAAAACATTTCTATTGATTCTTTGATACTTAATTTTAAAATGTAATATTCAATCTTTCGTAGATTATACACCAGCTCTTACTTCCTGCAATTGGAGGGCGCGTTATTTAAAATTTAATCCTCTTAGAGTGTTTTAATTAATGAGCTACTTAAACGTTTTTGAAAGTAAATTTAAGTATAAAATTGTGCGATGATTGTAATTTATAAACTTGTCTGTTTCGCCTTTGGCGATGTTTCCCTTTTATTACCATAAGATGTAAGAATATTTTATGACATTTATTGCTTATATATATTTACATTGCAAACCAAGTTTCAAAAGTAAATTATTTTTGTTACTTGTAATAATTGAAACTTTTTCTTCCTTTAACTAGAAATTATTACAATTTAAAAATTTATTTCAATTATTCATAATTAGAATCTTTTTCATTGGTGCAAGTCCATATGTAATATTGCAAGCCTTGTCCCCTGCATAGTAAACTCTATTAACTATTTTTCATATTTTAGTTTACATATATATATAGGCTTATTCTCTACAAACAAAAGATAACATCTAACAATCACATTCGAAAAACACATAGACAGTAGGAAAATCGCACAATGAAGGTCATATGAGTAACCGAAATTAAAAATTATAAAATGAATGCTGCAGTATTATAAACATTGCTGACTTAGGACAGCTAATATATAAAATAATTTATATAAAAGTGGGGTTGAACATGTTTTTTGGCCAGCCAACCTTCCCCCTTTATGTAAATAATACTGAGCAAACACCTATTGAAAGTAATGGATAGGAATATCTAAATCCATTACAAGATAGAGGTAACTTACCTAAAAATTGCACTTAAAAATGCAGAGCCCTCACTAAATCTGAGTGCAATAAATAAGTTATTGCCAGATTCTGGACCCTAATGCAGATTTAAATCATGTGAATAGCTGAAATGTAGCACTTGACAAATGTATAAAAAGAATGGAAATAACAATTAATAAGAGTTGCAAATTATAGCATAACTTTAATAACACTAGAGTAAAATATGAATAAAATAATAAATAATTTTATCTAATATTAGAATATGGAGATAACTATAACTATGAAATATTTGTGTATAATAATAAACTATTATCAATCTCAGAATTTTTAATCCTTACTATTTTGAATAGCAATTCGCTGGCCTAATTCAGCGACTGCTTTAGAAATCATAATAGGTCTCCAGTTTAGTCCAAAGACTTTTTTATTTGTTGTGTCTGGTGAATTCAATTTCTTCCTGCTTTAGCACTGTAGGTTCTAGTACTTCACTTTTATTTTACTATATATATATATATATATTTCCACCCCAAAAGCAGGGGGGAAAAACATTTGAAATAACGAAATGAATATGTTAAAAAAAGAACCAGTTTTTTCCAATTTTAAATTTTTTTATTTAGAGAACTTTTGTTTGAAATATATGAACATTTAGAATGAATATTAATTTTTAACAGTAGTCTAGATGAATTCCAATGACTTTAAATTTGTCTTTCTTTCAAACAAAATTTATAATGATGTCAAAGTTTAACGTACATTTTTTGAATTTTCTATTAATTTAAAAAGTCTTTTTGTTACTTTTAACTATTATAGTTTAGGCATTATAGTATAGGCATTATTTATTATAGTTTAATAAGTTTTTAAGGTTGAGGTGATAGAACAGCAGCAGAAAAGATTTGTGTGCTTTGTGCTGCTATATACTCTGCCATAATATGATCAGTAAAAATAAAAGAACTAATATTTCAAACATTTATCTAAACACAATCTGTTGGAAAAGAGCCGAAACGAACAGAAAAAAAGATACACACTAACATTTTTAAAACGGTAAACGACTTCTCCACACTTCCGACTTCCCCATATTTACTTTTCCAAAACATTCTCGGGAAAAGTCACTGATCTTTAATTCATCCCCCCTGTTAACAACTCTTTGTATGCAATTCAAACTTTGATCAGGCTCTCTTAATCTCGCTCAATTGAACTGGTAAATTAGAAGCTCTCCCCTCTTCCTATCATTTAAATTCTCCATCCAGAAGGAGAGAGGGGGGATTCAGAATAAAATAATTCCCTTTCCCCCTCTTCTTAAAATTTGGCCGTTTCTAATAAAGTGCGTTTCGAAAATTAATTATTTTCGTGTCATGGCTCGTAATTAAGAATCCCCAGGGAAAACGGTTGGCGCGATATTTTGCTCCGGAAATGAGGTAGCATTTATTATGCTCCTACAGTTTTATCGCTTGTATCGGGATTACCCGGAGTTCAGTTGGTTTAATATATTTCCCTGCTTGCTTTTATTACCCGGCTAAGTCCTCGCTCAGGAGTTTTGGTTTTATTTCTCGTTATAGTGTAATGGCTTATGTCCGATAATGTTGGCTTAAACTTGTCGAGGAATATCGGTTTTAAAGTTGGAGAGTGAATTACAAGTGTGTAGATGGTGTAGGAGTTATGATTTGGTTTCTGGAGTTTTTATATCTATTAAGGAGGGATAATTATCTCATAATGTATTGGGTAGAGTTTCTTAAGTCTTTTATCTATACATGTAAAAAAAAATTGTATGCATGTTTTTCTTATGCAAGTAGTTTCTGAACACGTGCATTAGTTTCGTTTACTTTTTTTTTCATGTTTTTAATGACTATGCTAACTATCTACAATTAACTCTACCACTCTCTAATAACAAATAACAACTTTATTTACAACTTCTAACTACTTACACCTTATTCATTACTAACTATATATATATCCCACCCAGTAGCGCCCCCCCCCCCCCCCCCCCGGGGGGCGCCCCCGGGGGCGAAAGTTCACCCATCTTGTATCACGCTCCTTTTGATTTTGTCGATTTTCGGTAACAAAACACAGTACAAAACTAATTATTGAATAAATAATTAACATTAATTAATGAAATTAATCATTAATAACAAATACTTAATTAAATTTTACGCACTATATACTTAGAATTATAATCAATCGGAAAAAAAAATCAAGGGCTTTGGGGGGTACGGGGGC
>BMAV01026108.1:535236-582252 GCA_019973955.1 Trichonephila inaurata madagascariensis | reverse complement strand
CCCCCCCCCCTGGTCAAGTTGTAGTGTTGAAATGTTTTGTAGATAAATATGGCTTATAAAAATAAGTGGAAGCCCAATGGCTGAGTGATAGTGTATCGCACTTCCACACCACAGGTCCGGAGTTCTAATCCTGAGCTGGGCAAGGTTGACTCAGCCTTTCATCCCTTCAGTGGGTCAATAAATGTCTACCAAGCTTGCTTGGGAACTGAACACTGGGGGTTTCGCGTCAGACTGACCACTTGACCGAAACATCTGCACATGCACCCCAGTGCCTAAGTTCACGTATACTAAGATAGGCACAGTAGGTCTTGCTCTCATGGGCTGTTGTGCCACTGAGTTCAGTTCTGTTATTAAAAAAAAAGTATGTATTAGGTCTGAGAGTTTTATTATTTTTTTAAAGGTCGAAGTTAATGAATCTTTCGTAGTGTTGTGTGGTTTTTTTACAAAAATAATTATTACATAAGAAGATTTTAAATTCCTACCAAATTAACTTTTGTTCTTAGTAATCTAAGAGATAGATCCAAATCACTCAAAATAAGTAAAAATGTTAAAAAATTGAAATTTTTTAAAATTAAAAAAAAAAAAAAATGGTTTCCCAAGCTGATTCTTATTTGAAAAAGTGTTATCGTGCAGCCTTAAACACATTGCCTCATTTCTGTTTGAAAAAAAAAAATTTTTTTTTTAATTCAGTTCTTATTTTGTGATATTGATAGTCTTTCAACTCTCAAATTGTTCTATATTCCTCGGACAAAATGTCTCATTAATTCGTGATAGTGTAAGGAGAATATATTTTGTCGTTATAAAGTTGATAAACTTTATCTATTTTTAATCTCGACAATATGCATAAAACACCATCATTGTAAGCAACTTATCATTCAGAAAGTGAAAAATCATAAATATGTAAATGTTGAATTATCTAATAGGGTTCTCATAGCAAAGACTCGAATAGTAAGTGATAAAGAAAGAATATGCAATAAAAATTTAATTAAGTCACGTCTAAGATTGTTTCCGATAATGTTTTAAAACGACCATTTTATGACTTGATTTTAGCTGTTTGGCATAAACTCGACATTTATAACTCAGATAAGCTTAGAAAATTTTGCATATTTGTCGCGCCCGTTATCTCTCTCTCCATTGGTCTTAAAACAGCTTTACAAAATCTGTTTTTCATTATAGTGTTTTAAATTCTAGAAGTGCTTTTTTCCAATTCTGTATGAAATAATAGTTTTACTCTTGAAAAAATACAGTCTGCATCCAAACTATCTTTTCGTAGAAATTAAATCTTAGAAGTTATTATAGAGTGGGGTGGATGACCTTTCTGATTTTTTTATAATTGTTTAAGTTAATTTTTTATTTAAAAAAGGAATTTCACCCAAATTCTAGTATTCGACTAACCTGTTATATAAATTGCAATTGTGCAACTTGCTTTGTACTCCTTTGGATCAAACAAGCAATCTATGAGTGAAGTTTATATAAATTTGTGTAAAAATCACTTAAGTTCTCCCTCAAAATGCTTTGGAATATTTCCCGCTGTACAATTTAAAGCTGGTATTTGTGATCATAATCAAATAACCCCGCAACACATAAATAGAAAGACGAGGTAGCCAAGTATTATTTTATGGTCACAAACTCGTGTCATAAGTTCGAACTCCAATGCCACTGAAGACTCCTCCGTGTAGAGGGGCTGATGCACGTTCAATCTGTCGAGGCTCAAAGTCCTAACCTTGCAGTTTGGAGGTCACCTCAGATGTCGTCCTGGTCATTTGACCGTGGTTCAAAATTACGAAGTCCGTCACCAATAGCTCTTGTGTTCCTTTGTTATACTACGTTAGTAAACGCTCAATCATGTCCTATCTAGGGGCGTATCAGCCATATCAATGATACGGGGCACCAACATATGTAACTACAGTATTATTAACAGGGTTTTCTATTCTAAAGAGGGGCCCCCGAAGAAGTTTTGATACTGGGCCCACTCAGAATCTATGTTCCTATCTATAATATTTTACTCTAAAATTTACTATTTTTGTTCTAAAATTTCTAAACATGTCAAAATCGTGACTAATTTAGCTTAACTTTCATAATAATGGAAATGAATCATCAATATTTTACGTTGTATCCACTGGCGTAGCTAGTTCTAAGTGGGCCCCGTATCAAAATTCCTTCGGGGGCCCTTTTTTAGAAAAAGAAAGCCCTGTTAGTGGTATTAAAGTTACACATGTTTGGGCCCCTGTAGTTTGGGGGCCCGTATCATTGATACGGCGGTAGCTACGTCCCTGGTATCAAACCTTTCACGAACGCCCTCTAGACCCCCCCCCCAAATAAATTTTTATTTGCTACGTACCCCCTCAGGACCCCAGGGATCCATAGAAATCAGTGCCTCATATCGCGGGAAAGGGGCCAGAATTCTCGGGAGCCTATGCTATGTTATGGATTTGCAGTCCTATGTAAGATCCTGCTTGGGGTCCAAAACCTGACTTTGCAGGGGGGGGGGGGGGCTAATATTCACCGTTACGCCATTGGTAGGGAACCACTTGGAGAATTTATGAACTACTTTTTTGTTACATGAATTAAAATTGTGCGACTGTCCTTATACGCTTGGGATAAAAATAATAACTATTATTATCTTTAAATAATTTTTACGTGAAGTTAACGTAAATTCTCCCTTAAAATGTTTGGATTTTTTTTCTGCTGAACAGTTTTAAGGTACTTTTTGTGATCATACAACCAAATAACCCCTCAATATTAAGAGAAACTCCTGTGGATATTTACGAGAGCAAAGTGGCAACTCGAATTATATTTATCTTCCTCTCACTGTGGTTTTAGATAACGCGAGTCCATTTTTGATAGTCCACTTAAAGTAAAATCTATAATCAAACATTTTGAAACACAAGCGCAGTGTTTAATTTTCGTGATATAATTTTAACACACCGAGTCATAGTATTATCTGAAAAAAAGTTCGGTTCGTTTAGTGATGAAATAAGTGTGGGACGTGCTTTCATTACCAAACGCAACATTCCGTTTTGGCGATCTTCCGCCACGAATACACGCTGTTCTAAAAAAGCAACGGGCGATAAAAATCCCTCCTTTTGGCATCTATCCAATACCCTGAGCACGCGGAACAGCTGATATTGATGGGTCTGTCTTTTTATTGATAATCGAGAGAGAGTTATCCGTTTTTCTCGTCGTCGATAAAAGCCGTATGCTAATATTCCGCCATTGTTTGATTTTTTTTTCTTTCATTATTCATTTTATTTATATGTTGAGAGAGAATAAAGAGGGAGGAAAGGATATATGCATTTTTTTTTATTATTTATTTAAAGTAAGCTTTTTCCATCGAGCTGATGTTGATCGACGTAGTAATCGTTTATCCGTTTTTCGGCCAGACGGTGATTATTATTCATATATCGTAGGGAAAGCGCCCGGGCTTGTGTTAACAGGGAAGAGTGTAACATATCTAAAGTTTTCATTCTTAAATAAAATTCTCCGAAGTATTGATTGTGTATATTTCTCTTAATTCATTCATAAATAGGAATATTAATTAGATTATTAGTAAAAATAAGATTATATTTACATAAAAGGGAAGCTTGTTCATTTTTCGGCAATTATTGGTGTTAGGGACCATGAGGCCCAGTGGCGTATTCAAAGGGAGATGGTTTTGGGCTACGCGATCCCCACACACACTCCACCATAGACCAACAGATTTTTTTATTTTTACCATTGAGATAATAACCACTCGACGCTTTCGTGTATGCGGTTATTTTTTTTTAAAGTAAATTCCTCCCCTTCCTTATAAGAGAGGTCTGTACGTCACTGATGAGGCCAAAAGTGTAAGGCTTTAAAATGTGTCTTCGAAAACACGTTGAATTCAGTTTCGTCACTGTGTTTATAGTGAATGTTTCTTGCACAGTATCGCCAATCTTCATGTTTGGCGACATTTCTTAAAAGCAATCGCCAAACCGTGGTCCCTGATACAAATAAGAACAAAGCAATCAATTTTTAATATAACTTTGTGGGGATTCGGAAAATATATATATAAAAAAATTGGGAGTCGTTTGTTTGTATTTTACAGTTTAGATGCAATGAAACTCAATGCTGGAAAAATATGTAAGAAACGCATCTGTTTGGAAAAGACAAGGGGAAAGGAAAAAAAATATTTTCAACAATATTTTTCTCAGAATCGTGATCTTATGCATCACTTTTTATCGTCGAATTAAATCTAAAAAAAAAATTAATCTGATCACAACAAACGGAATAATGAGAAACTTTAACACAAAACAATTGTGCACTGTGTTTTGGATGAGAAGAGGAACTTTTTTAAAATTATTCTTTAATTAACTGTCACCACATTTTCTTTTTAATTTTAAACTGAGGTTAATTTTAAAAGTGTTGAAGTCACCTTCGTCATTAACCATGGTTGATAATTACGAGATCTATAGTCATTTGCCCTAGCTAGCATCGAAATGCAACATCTGTTTAGAAACAAAATTAGTAAATCAACAGTAATTAAAATGTTTGTCAGTATTATATGTAAAATTCCGCACTTGATTTAAAGCTCTTTGATTCACGATTTTATTATATTCCTTTTAATATTAAAAAGGTGCATAAAAATCTTTACAAAAGTCTGAAGAAATATTTAACTTTTTAGCTCTTTGACGTGTGAGTATAATAATAACAAACACAATTGCAGTTTGTACGAGTAGAAGTACAGTTAACAGTTCAAACGAAATTGAAACTATGCAAACGAGAGGATTAAAAAAAAATTACAGCGTCTAAGTTTCTTTTTTAATTTTGAAGAAAGAAACATTTTGGAAGTACTTTGTGCACGGTTCCATCCATTAAACTTTCGCATAATTACACTTTAATAAACTCATTAGAAACAATCTGCACATTTTTTTTCTCGCTCCTGAAATAACGATATAAGTTCCACTAAGGGACGAAGAGAAAAATTAAATCCGAAAAAAAGGGAAGGAATAAATATTAAATTAGCGATAATTTGCTGATTTGAAAGAAAAAATCTTGTTTGTTATTTTGTACGGGTTAATTGTTATGAGAGAGTTTGTTCCTTTTTAATTTTGACGTTTTCCCCCAGTTAGTTCTTATTTGGTAAAGAATTATTTGTATATTCCTGAGAGAGAGAAATAACCTGAAGAGCGTAGCGAGTTTAATGTACGGTTGCGCCATCTATAGGCGTGGAGAAGAAATTCTGTAGAGACAAAGTCGTTAATTCCTAACAGCGTCTCTCCCTATGTACTTCGAATTTTCGTAAAAAAATGTGACAAATATAAACAATTTCTTATATATTATTAAAAGTTTTAATCCCTTTTTAATAAAAGAAGATAAATTTTTTTTTTTAATATTATGGTTTAAAAAAACCCGCTTGGGGAAAAAAGGCGAGTATTGATAAAATTATAAAAAATTACTGAAAATAAAATTTTAATGTATATAAATTAGACTCCCCTCCTCCCCAAATGTTATCTTGCTTGTGTGCAAATATAAATAATATATAAAATAAATATGTTAGGGTCTTATCTCCCTCATTCTATTTCAGTGCTGACATTTTTTTCAAAGAAAAAAAGCAAAATTCCTGTCTAATTTAATCATTCTGATTTTCTTCGAGCTTTTACATTTCATGTGGCTTTCCCCTCTCCCTTTCTATTTTATGGCTTCTTTGAAAGATAAACATTGGCTCCCATTTTCATTTTTTTTTCAAAGCATTGATAAGGAGAAGAGGATATAAGACATAAGAATTTTTTATAGATTGTGTTGATGATGATCAATGTATAAAATTTCGTTACTGGATAATGTAGTTATTGTGTTTTGTGTGGGAAAATTGTGATTAATAGAAACTTTATATAAAGTTATGTGTTTTGAAACAGTTAGTGTTTTTTTAACAGTTAAGGAGGTAGTGAACCCTATTTTTGTAGAGAATAATTTAGATGAAACTCTTGACAAATAATGCTATAGATTTTCTTTGAAACTTGTAATCTCACTATATACAACTGGAATTTCTGTTCCAAATGTGATTATACCAAATTAAAGTAACTGATACCAAAAGTAAGATTTTTTTTTAATAAATGGGAGAGCTTTTTACTATGATCTTTTATTAATACTGTTAATATTACTATTAAAAATTTCTCTGGAATATTATATTGCAGTTTTAGAAAGTGAATACTTAAGTTTAATATTCCAGGGGGGAGGTGGATTTTTTTCTGTCATACCTAGAACTTTCATCATTATTATTTTTCGAAAAAGTTTTAGAGTAAACTTGAGATTAAAAAAAAAAAAAATGCTGTAATGCTTTGAAAATTTGTGATTTATGTGTTTTTTCTCACAAAAAGAAGAAAATTCAATTTGGAAGTTTAAAAGTATTAAATTTTTTATTTATTTAAACTTATTGGTTGTTTGAAAATTTTTAAGGAACATGAAATGAGGTTATGTTTAAAATTTTACCTTTGATCTAAATCAGTAAGATTTCTTTTTAAAAAAATTAGCATTGCGTGTCTTTTTATTTCCAAGTTATTGAATTCTTACAACAGATAAAACATTGGGAAAATGGTTTATATTTTGTTTTGAAAGGAAATAAAGTAAATTTCTTGAAAAGTATATCAAGAGAATTTAATGTGACAGTAAAACAAACTAAATGTTTTTTGTTCAAAACTATTTCCAAACCAGAAGGGGGGGGATTGTATTATTGAAAAATACCGTTTAGTCATGAAAAAATAACCATGTAAAAATTACGCAGATTTTTTTCACTTTATTTTAATATAGTTTCATTTACTATACAAATTTATCATTACATTTTGGTTCTATAAGAATATAAGTGGTTTCTTATTGTTTTTTGCTTTTGTTTTTATAGCGCACTATAACCAAGTATGAGAAGAAGGCTGAATTAGATGGTGCAAGTACAGAGGATGCAACTCCGCGGCCGAACAACACCAATGATGCTGATCATCCACCTGTTCTTGAAGAGACTTTGCCACACCTCGAGAAGAAGCCCAAGACGAAGAAGAACAACACATTGCCAAAGGTCAAGAAGAAAAATTATGTAAATAATAAGGTAATGTTGGGCATTATTACCATACTAGTTACCAGCAGTGAACACAAAAATTTTTCAAGGAGGGGGGGGGGGGCGGCCAGGGTGAAAGGCCACCATTGTGGTATCAGGCTCCAATAGGCCGCCCAACATATTCTTTTGATTTTGTCAATTTTTGGGAACAAAAGCCATACAAAATTAGTTATTGAATAAATAATAAAATTAATTTTAAATAACAAATACATAATTAAATTTTATGTAATATATACATAGAGGATTATAACCAATCACAAAACAAGTAATATAAAAAAAAAAAATTTAAGTCAATTCCGATTAGATCAACAAAGAAATTTTATTTTAGCTACTTTTTATTATATAGTTTCAATTAATATAAATATGTATATACATAGAAAAGAATCACAACATTAAGTGGTAATTAATTTTTATTAATTATCATTAAAGTAATCATATTGTCATCCAAAACAAGTGTGTATATAAAATTTCAGTTCAACTGAATGCTTTAAAACGTGACAAAAAAACCTTTTCAAGTTTTGACACAAGTGGCCAAAAGTGAAAGTGAGTGGTACTTTTAAGTACCGTTGGTAGATAAAGGGTTAAAATGCATTTTATTGTTGTCTTTGGAAAGGAATCTTCACAAAGTCATTTAATTATTGTAGATATTTTTATTGTGAGAGATTATTACTTTTTAAATTAAAATTTGGGCTAGAGAAAATTTGTTAAAAAATATTTACTGTGGTGATGTATTGTATTTGTGTTATGTTAAACTGTTTATTAATTCAGTGTAATGTTTTCCGTCACAGGCTCGAAATAATATTAAAGATCCCTGTCTGACAAATGATGAGAACTCAAAACCCGGTGAAGAAATTCTTGAAACTCCTAGGAGTACATCACGGGACCAACTCAGTGATGTATGTGTAAGCTTTCAATCAATGCTATTCTATAATCTTTATTTTTAGCTCTTATTTATGTTCCAAAATAAAATTATTTTGATTACATTTAGTTATGTTAAATAAGATGTTGGTTTTCATACTTTATTTGAATTTCTTTCAAATTTGTAGTTCATGGCATTCATAAAAAAGCATATTTAAATAGTAATAAGTAGTTTTAAGTTAAGAAGGTAAGATTATTAGAATTTTAAAAGCAGCTTATAAAATTTCTATGTCAAAATTCAATATATTTAAATATGAAATTGTTTAATACATCTTAAATTTTATTTATTTACTTATTTTTTTGTGTAATTTCAGGCAAGCAGTCATGCAAGCTTAGAACGAGGTTATATGGTATGTACAATTTTATGATAATTTATTTGTAATTTGTATCTGTTTAAATATTGTGAAATTTGGTGTGAAGTTTCTGTTGACTAATGCAAAATTTTTTTCTTACAGTGTGATAGTGAAAGTGGAGATGAAAGAGTAAGTGCAGATTTATAAATTAATTGTGTTATTCTGTGTAATATGGATTACCTGAAATTTTTTAACAAATTCCATTAATTGTAAAATAATTTAAAGTATTTTGTGTATTATTTGAATAGAGGGATTTTTTAAAATTAAGTTTTCAGTTAATTTTATTTTCTCTGTGAATAGGATTCTATTACCATATTACCTTAAAAATATCTTAGTTCAATACTTCTTAGAGTAATTTTTCACAATTAGTATTTGTCATAAAAAAAACTTATTGATGATCAACATGAGATTGAATAAACTTTACTAATTACTGATATAACTAAATGCTAATATTAGTAAATGTATAAGGATGTATTTTGTATAATTTTTTTGATCTTGAAATTACATGTGTAAATATTCTTTTTAGGGATCAGAACCTGAATGTGATTTATTTAGCTCTAAAGTTACTGATAGTAAGTATTCTGTGTGCGACGTATTTTTTATGTTTTAAGATGTGTTCTTCGTTATTTAGTGTTTATTATTATTTAGTTTCTTATTTACAGAAAGCTGCAAAATTGGCTGTGATTAATAATTACAGTAATAAACTTCAGACATATTGAACCCTTTATACTCCTATATTTAGTGAAAACATTTAAACATTTCTTTAACAGCATCTATATTTATTTGTTTTTAAAACTTTCTTACATAATTTGAGAAATTTAATATTATTTTTATAAAAGTTTGCAAATTAAATTTTTTAAGCACATTTTTTAATACTTAATTTTTTTTAGTTAACAAAAATTGTGGAGTGCAATAGAAATGTGGTGTTAAATGCTAAAATTAAATATTTTATTCTAACTAAAATTTTAAATTGCTTTTCTCTCTAACGTATTGTCTTATGATATTAAGTTTTATGTTTTTCCCCCCTTAATTACACTTTTATCTATCAAGATATTTTTCTTTTCATGAGTTTTTCTAGTTAAAGTTTTTATTTTGTTTAGGAAAAAAGAAAAGACCTTGTCTAAATACAGAAAAGATGAAAAACATATTTTTTAATTAAATGCAATTATTCTCTTTTAGGTAATTTTATTGCAAAGAAAAACAATCCTGGTCATTCTCAAAACTGCCGATCACCCCCTGTGCTGCCACCTATCCACCCAGTACATAATGGAACTCACCACCCAGAGCCTTCTACTGCAGTGGCTGCTGTAACAGCTAGTTCCAGCCCCGCGAACACTTCTTCAACGATGGTTGTTGGTTCCACTAGTCCACGGGAGCCTCAGATAGGCAGCCCTGCAGTCATTCCTGTTTGCTGTTCATCTCCCGCCTCACCTCCATCTGGTGTTGTTCCTGCCTCACCTCCACCCTTCTTACATAAGGGTCCTCCACCAGTGAATGCCAAGGACAGTGCTTCCAGCAGCAAACTCCTCAGCAACGGGTATGAGTTCGTATCAGACACTTCTCCGCCTTCGCCGCTGGCTGCAGCTAAGATGCTGTCACCTAACAAATTCCTCCACAAGAGAGTGCCACCAGTGCCTTCCTGCAGGGATAATGTGGCAGCATTGAATAATAAACCAACTATAAATGTCTATGACTTTGTGTCAGATCATTCAGCCCCTTCCTCACCTGATGGTGTCATTTTTATATCACAGTCTAAGTTTCTCCATAAAGGTATTTCTCCTCCTGTAACTTCCACTGCCAATAAAGATTCTCCATCAGTAGACAAAGTGAGTAATGGGCATGCGGCTAATATGTGTTCATCTCCGCCACCCATGCTTACATCTCCTGTCATCCAGAACAGTCACAACAAAAATGCTTTGGACATGAGCATCAAAGCCAATGTGTCCATGTGCAAAACAGAACAACAGCAACCACCTACCATCCTACCTCCTTCTGCATCCGGAGATTTGAGGTTGCAGTCTTCTCCGGGACAGTCAAGGTCATCATATAGCATTCCATACTCTACCTCTCAACCCATTCGCAAAATGACCTCTTCCCCAAGGATGTCACCACTCACTATACCAACATCACTGTCATCTCCAGCACACAGTGTACCCCCTTCTGTATTGCCAGTCTCACCTGCAGCAGTCATTTCTATGAGAACTGCCACTACAACATCTGTAACGATGTCAAGCATGTCGCAAGCGCTTGGCGCTAGGTGTCGGAGTCCAGTCGTGACAGCATCCCATTCTAATACTCCGACACCGATTCCTGCCAGAGATACGCACAGTTCCCACAGTAATAGTAGTTTGTCTAGCCTCAGCCAGTTAAGCACACCGGTTCACAAGGAAAGAGATGGCGGTGGTAGCCGCAGTCATAGCAATTCCAGCAATATGGCTCCATCTGTCAGTGCTGCCTTAACTAGTGCATCTGCGTATGCCTCTGCCAGCAGCCTGGCAAATTTAGTCTTTTCAAAGCCTCAGTGTTGGAGTGGGTAAGAATTATTTAATTTGTATGCACCCCCCCTTCCCCATCCAGTTCTTAATTTTCTAAATATATTCAGATGAATTACATAATCTCTTAATCATTCAAATAAAATATTGAAAATTGTCATAGTCAACTTCAATTTCTTCTCTTTTTCTAATACTCTTAATTATAATTCCTGACTATTACAAAAGATGGTTGAACATGCCATTAAACAGTTTGATACCTCTTTTGAAAATTACTTAATCTCTAAATATGCTTTCATCTGTAACTTGTAACCCTTTGCTTTGCATCTATTTTCCATTTTTTGTCTCCACCCCGAAATTAAAATAACACCAAATTTAGTTAAATTTTAGATGTAAGTTAAAATAATCTTTGGAGGTTATTGAATCCTTTCAGTTCTTCCTTTTTTAATATGGATTTTTATATTTTCAAGCTTCTATTACTTTTTCATTTTGTTTTTTTATGTTTGGTAAGTTATGACTTTGAGCACTATACTCCAAACAAGAAAATTTTTAACTATTACTTATAGAATGTAAGGAAATAGAATTGTAAATTGCATTTACTTTTATGCATGGGGGAAAAATTAAATCATGTATTATTTATAAATTATTAAAAATTTCAAAAATTATTTTAAAACATCTTTATTTTATGCATATTAATTAAAACTTTCATTAAAATTAGTATTCAAAAGTATTATCTAATGCTCAGATTAAATTTAACAAAATATAGAAGATAAGTAACAAATATTTTTTTGTTATGTAATGGTAGTTTTGTTTTGAGTTCTATATACTTTATTAATGTCAATATTTAATTCTGCTTTCAATTTGTACCTTTTATGTTTCTTTCTGCCTTGCATATATCTTCTATTATAATTTGCTTTCATTTAAATATGTTATTTATTAACTAGGATATATAAGGATGTTTTAAATAAATTTTAATCTGTGCTTTTCATGCTTCTTTCAGCAACTCCAACACAACAACTACAATATCATCCTCAACCACTCGCTCGTCTCCTGCACCTCCTAGGGCCTCACCAGCTCTGAGCAGCAGTGGGAGCACCAGTCTCCCATTGCCTCCAACACTTCCACCAGCTCACCACACTTCTCCCTTTGGCAACCATGCTGGGCCACCTCCTCCACCATTGCTTCCAGTTGCCCATAATATCTTTACTACAGGCTCCTTGACACCTACTCTGCCTCTAGAGGCCACGGCTGGTCCATCGCCTTACAGAGCAGAGACACTTTTTCCACAGCATAGTGAATATAAAAAACGTGAGTTGACCAATAAGGGTATAGATTTTCCCTTAAAAAACCCGGAGTCAGTCTACTTTAATGATACGTTATGATTTTTTAATCCAGATTATTCTAATTATTCTGTTGTAGCAAAACATAAAATTATTTAATTAGGAAAAAAAATTATACAGTTGGCTCTCTTTTCTTTTCTGTGGATAAACTCATTTAGTAGATAATCTCTGCTTTATTTTCATAAATATTTTTGGTAAGAAAGGTAGGATAGATGCCACTTATATAATTAAATGTTAAATCCAAAATATTCATATGGAGAAAAAATACTTTACACTCCTAAGTGGGTACTGGATATCCTATTTATTTTTTGAATGATTTGTTTTTGCGATAAGTATTTAGAACATTTAACTATTGAAATGTTAAAAAGAAAGTTTTTAAATTACAAATTTGTTCTATTTTTAAAGAATTATGTTAATTTCTAGCTCAATAAGTGTTAGTCTTCAAAGGTGACCATTTGTAGAGATTTCATTAGATCTAAGAAAATATGATAAATGTAATTATTGCTTGAATAATATAATATCGTATGGATTCTCTCATATTTTGAACATTTTTTGGAAATTTTTGTAATATGTTTTTAATGTGCCAGCCATTGTTAAAAATTGCATATTTTGATTAAATTTTACGTTAAACTTGACTTAAGTGAATTATTACTGGGCATTTTGGCTTTGGAACATTTAAGTTAGTTTTCTTCTCTGAGTTAATTACAAATCACTTATTCAATACCTGTTGTAAATTAAAAATATTTTTATAATGTCTCTCTCTATTACTTTTCCACTACTTCCTGACACAGTGGGTCATGCCAAAAGAAAAGAGTTCTATCTTTATAAATACAGGAAACAAACCAAGCTCTCTCTCCCGCACTAAACAGAAAACCCAAGAAAACTATCTCTTCTTGGTACAGCAAACCAAACCCTGTGCGTTGGTCAAAAAAAAAGGAACTATCTTTCCGTAACACCAAATACCAAGGGACTCTCCTTTCTTCCCTCCGCCCTGTTCGAAGATCAACCCCCTTCTTTTTTAAAAAAATAGTAACCCACCCCCAAAGATGTGGAGATTTGCACCAAGCATTTCATAATCTACCACCAACAGTAGCCATGCACTACAATTTCCTTCATTGTAATTTTTTTAACAATTGTAGTATAATTTTTTGTGAATTAATAGTTATCTGAATAAGAAATAACTTACTAGTTTTCTGCAAATATCTAATTAACATTTCTTTTAAGTATTATTCTCACAATGTGTTTGATTTTCTAGATCCTGATTTCTTAAGGAGAGAACTGGATACTCGGTTCCTTGCCTCTCAAGATCATTCCATTCCAATTCCTCCCCCTCCCTATATGCAAAGTGAAGTACAACATCATAGCCAGATGCACCAGCAGCCTCCTGCTTTCATAGCTCCTCCTCCATTGGGTGCTCCGATGGTCCCTCAACAACCTTCACATTTGGTGAGTAATAAGAAGTATCTTATTCAGTATTTACTTCATATCATTGTTGTATGTTTTTTAAACTGTTTTCTGTTATTTGAAACTATTCCCTGTAAAATAAAAACACTGTTATTTACAAATCATTTTTTGTGTAAGTTGCATTTTTTCATAAAATGTATGTAAAAGTTTTTGATTTTCAAAACTAGTTACATTATAAGTAGAGGATATGAACACCTTTATATATTTATTCAGTAAAAATATGGATGGTTAGTATTGAGAATTTTTTAACTATCTCATTTGCAATGATCAGGGATGTCTTAAGGCATGAGCTCAAGTCCTCGCCTTACGCAGGAGCCTCATTTTGTGCTTCGACTCTGTCTTAATGAGATCATGATCGGAATAATTTTAATGGTCAAATATTATTCCCATACGTATTCTTCGAAAAATAGGAAATTTCACTTCGACTCTGTCTTAATGAGATCATGATCGGGATAATTTTAATGGTCAAATATTTTTCCCATACATATTCTTCGAAAAATAGGAAATTTCAAACTGCATGACAGCTGCCAAAAGCAGTATGACTGTATTATTATGTGAGGACCGTTGCCCAGGTCTAGGCCTAGGCCTAATACCGTAAACAATCATTCAACTCATTTAGTCAAAATGTGGCCATCAGTCAAGCTGGTTCATGCCTAGGTTTTTGAGATAGTGAGTCGTGATCATTCATTTGTTTCAAATTACCATTTGAACGAGTATTTGATAATACACAGCTATATGCTGCTTACTTTTAAAGATCTTGGGTAGGGTGTACTTTTTCATATGGGCCCAGGGCCTCAAAAAATCTTAAGATTTCTCTAAGTCCAGTGCCTCAAAGAGTCTTAAGATGTCCCTGAGAATATAGACACTTTTATTTATTCAGTAAAAATATGGATGGTTAATATTGAGATTTTTGAAACCGTTTCATAGGCAATGATGTCAAACATGTGTACAACAAAACTGTCAAAGAATTAATTAGCAAATAAGCATAATCAAAATCAAATCATCATGTAAACTGGAAGAACTAATATCCAACTTAAAATTTTTTAACTTTATATAGAACATGAAAGAATATGACTGTTTAAAAGTTTTAATTACCTTTATTTGGTTTATAAAATTATATTTTTATTATGAAATGGACCACATCCAATTTGTTTGATTGAAATTTATATAACTTAAAAACATTTTACTTATGAATTAATACATGAGCAAAAACTAAAAATTAGTTATTTAATCTGGTTATTTTTATTTATTACTGGATTTTCTTAGCTTTGTTCATTTTTTTTCCATGCTTTGGAAATATTTGAATATATTAAACTATCACTGAAATGCTAATCTTTCACTAATCACTTCATTATGAGTCAAATGAATTTCATTTAGTGTGCATATTATTAAGTAAAGTTGTTTTTCTGCCTACATCTGGAGGAAGTATTCTGTTTATGAATTGAATACATATTATTATAGAATTTGCGAATGAGTCATTTATAAATGAAGGATACTTATGTTAGCATATGTCTCAATTATACCATTCTTAAAAATTAAATTTTTATGTTTTCTATTAAAGCTGATGAATATTTTATTATTATTTAAATTCATAATTTTTCATAACAGACAGTTTAAATGTACAGTTGATGAAGACCCACATCAATTTTTTTTCTGAAGTGTGTTATTGCTTCAAATTCTGAAGTGTCATGCTTAATGGGTAGTGATATAATGGATTTATATTAAATAGATATTCATTATTGAATATTGCTTTTATTTGTTTAAGACTCTGCAAAGTCCTGGAAATGTAGGTTTTGTCGTAGATAGCTGTGAGGACAAAGAAGTTGGGGCCTTACTGTATTATGGAGAAAATGTAAATATGATTCAGTTGTGCCTCCACAGTGTTAATTCCCTATGTTTTGCAACAAACCATACCTGGGGTTGCATATTGGTATTGATTTTTTAAACAAAACTGTTTGAAATTTTAAATTGAATGGGATCCTCAGATTAGGTTTGCTGCATTTATGCCATTTTTCTTCCATTCCTGTAATTTATGTTTCTTTGCTTCCCTCGCATAATGTAGTATGCCTAGTAAACAAATCTTGATGTAAAAAAATGTAGATGAAATCTGTAAAATATTTCCTGTGGTAGAAATGTGCTTGCTTTCCCATGCAATACATAATTTTGATGATCTTTTAAAAGTTGTGGTTATTTTATTATATTTTAAAATTGATTGTATTAATTATATTGATTAAATCAAGTTTTCTCTTCATTTAGGGAAAATTAAGAATAAATACATATTTAAGAAATTGGACATTTTTTTAAATGAGTTATGATTTTAAATGATATCTTATAATATAAAATTTGAATACTTTCATGCTGGGATTGTTTTCAAACTTATAGTTATTTTATATATAAAAATATAAAAAGTAATATTATACACACACACCAGAAAAAAAAATAAGAGAATAAGTATGTTTTGTAATAAATTGTTATATAAAAGTTGGTTTTCTTTCTTATTGTTAACAGGCATGTATGTAGAGAGAGGGAGTGAATACATTTATTTTCCAAAATTAGGTAATTTTGGATGTAAATAAGAACCTTTTTTTTTCACTCTAGTGAAATTCCAAAAAAAGAAATTTTATTGAAGGATGTTAATGGGATTACATAAGTGAGATGAATGAACTAAATATAATAAAAATAAGAACCAAAAATTTATGTATATTGACTTATACTCGTTTTTTGAAAAAAAAATTTGCATGAACAAATTTCTTCAGTTATATATGGAGAAGGATCTGTGCATTTTAATTTATTTAATTATTCCGAGTCAAATAACTGGAACCTGAGCATTTTTGTAATTCGTTCTCAATTTTATTATTAATTACAAGTGCTTAACTACATAATAAGCATACCTGAAACTTTTTTTTTCTTTTTTAGTATGAAAAGTATCCTAAGTTAGATTCATCTTTGTACAGGAGGCCTTCTGTAAGTAATTTTTTTTCTTTCTATGCCTTGTTGTTGCAAGTGCTTGTTGTGTTGTGTACTTGTGTCTGTTGTGCACAGTTGAGTTGAAGGGCTTGTACTTTCAGATTGGTCTGTCTAATTATCCCCCTGTATCCTCCTTGTTTGCCCCTGGTGGAGGGGCATCCACTCCCTTTGTTCCTCCTGCCCATCTTGCAGCTCTACAGCCAAAGGTAACACTCATTTTCGCCCTTAACAATAAATGTATTGTTTGATATTTGTTCTTAATGCTGCATGTATGTTGTGCTGTTTTATAACTTCAGATTATTAATGCTTAAAATATTAAAAGTATTGTATAAATAGATTATTTTAACAATATGAATCGGGTATGTGAAAAAGTTTGGAAATGACAAGCGCATTGTTGTAATTAATTTCCTTTTTGAAGAGTGTTTCCTTCCTGGAGGAAAAAGAGAGAAGGGATGGGGAAATAAAAATAAATAAAAACTATCTAGACATAAAAATCACGAAAAAAAAAAGCACTGTTGTGGTTCTTATTTTTAATACTGAATTCTTCAGAATATGATTTAATTCCTTTTTATATAGCAAGCAGTTTAAAGAAAGCTGCATGTCTAGTAATTATCATTGTAATACTTCTATTATTCTATGAATTGATGCTTAAGGTAACATAGAGAAAATATACAAAGTTAATTGTATAGAAATGTGCATTGTATATTTCAATCAGGTTTCAAGATTCTTCCCCCTTCTCTCCCTCTGATGCTATCATTTAAAACTATTTCTGTTTGATCTATCAATAAATGTTGCCTACAAATGCGTAAAGTGTAATTTTAATGAAATGTGGCTTGCTGCAACTGTTGTTTTCAGTGTTTTTTGCTTGACATTTAAAAAGTACATAACATTGCAATTGTGTTGTACTGACTTAAAAAATTCCTTTTTTCTAATTTCTTCTTTTTTTTTTTTTTAAATTAATTTTTTTATAGGCAAATATTTTAAAATTAAATTTTGACAAAACAAAATAATTACATAAAATAAATTTTGGATTATAATGTACTTTAGGGCTATGTTAAATCAAGGGAGATGAGTTATTTGCTGAACAATGTACCATCCATACTTTTAACACAAAAAATAAGATTGAAATTTAGGGGTGTACTTTATACACCAGTTATAAAAATAACTTTAAAAATAAGGAATAAATAAGTATAAAAAAAGTAAGATTTCTACATATATATATCTAAATACTGTTTATTTAAAAGAAATGACATACATTATGTTCTTTCATTATTGGATAACACATCTTCAGGCACATCACTGAATTCTGGTGCGTCTTTTCGCCTTTACTATTACTCTGATCCATAAATGACTAATCATTTCTATTCCATTTAGATTGTTAAATATAAATTTATTTATTTAAATGTCGTTTTAATTATGTCAGGTTTATTTTCATTCCATGCTTTTATTATCTGCTCATATACTACATCTAGTCTTCAAAAGGTATGAGCATTGTTCATGTACATTTCTAGTTGCTTCATAAAAAAAAATAAATAAATAAAAAATATGTAGGATTATACGATAAATATACCTAAAAATTAAAAATGTATTTTGAAAGTATAGGTGTATGTTATTTGCCAGAATATGCTGTATTAAGTCTTTGAAAAATTATTTGCTTTTATATTTTGATTTTTTTTGTACATTTTTAAAAGAAGCCAGTTTTAAATGCAAAAAAAAAACATTTGATGTATTTAATTGTTTATAAAATTCTATTTAACTTCATTTACGTACAATACACTTTTTTAATTACATTTTTCTGAAGTTCCATTTAACAGTTTGACAATTATAGTTTTTTTAATGTAAATTATTTTCTGTTTCAGATCAACTCTGTTGCTAAAACTAAAAGTATGGTAAGTGTTCTTTTTTATTGGCTTCCCACATATATTGAATTACAGTTTGAATTTTTTTAAAATTTAATCTTTATTTAAGCTAATAATTATTTTTATCTTTTAGAAACCTGGTAAATGGTGTGCAATGCATGTTCGTATTGCATGGGAGATCTACAATTGCCAACAAAAACGAAAGCAAGCTGAAGCTCACAAAGCTGGAATAGCTTTAGCATCTGTGAAACCTCCAGATCATTTGCATGCTACTAATCACCTCTTCTGTTCTCTGCCACGGACACATGAAATGTCTCCTTTTTCAAGCTCATTATTGTCTGCTGCAGGTACACTAATTTACTTTTCAATAATATTATTAAAACTTACACTCGTTACCTGTTTTCAAGAACTTTTTTTATAGTTAAGATTTGTAATCGTTTTTTAAAAAAATATAGCTTTTAATGTTATAAGAAGTATTATTTTTTAAATTCAGAATCTATTCAACATACATTGATGTTGCTTTATTTGAAACATATTAGAAGTATACTTTGAAACTCTTTCATTCATGTATGTGTGTATCCAATTATTTGATGCACAATAAAGATGTTTAAAGTGTGTGCTCTGATCATGTATCATTCTTGCCACCCTTATTTTTCCCTTTTAAATAATTTTTTTGTATGATGGGACTACATAGGGAAAAAGTGTTATAAAAGGATTCTTATATTTGACTAGAATTCTTAAACTTTTCTGTGAAATACTGTTGCCAAAACTTCATTAAAAAAATTACTTATAAATCAATAAAGATGCTCAAAAATACGATCAGATACAAGAGACAACATTTCTTGCTGTACTTAATTTCTTTCCATATGTACCGTATTTTCCTGTATATAATCCGCAGCGGCGTATTATCCGCAAAGCCTTTTTTTTCTGAGTAAAAAAAACAACATTGTATAATCCGCAGCAGTTTTTACTGCGAATAATCCAAAATATAAACTGCCGATAATGAGTGTCACATAAGATAAAAAATACACAATATAATTAAAAACAGAAGTAAGAAATTGTACAGAAAACAAAATTTATTATGAAACGTCTTTTTAAACATGTATGATAATATTTTTAACGATAATCTCAATAAAACAAAAATATTCTTTGCTACTGCCATCTATGTTTTGAGTTAAACAAAACATTTTGCACGCGGAAAAAATCTTTCTTTTTTACAATTTAGCAAGTTAACAGCAAAAGAATTAAGATCGATACTGCTTTCCCATTGTCTCTTTCTTTTAAAATCCATTTATTTATTTATTCCTCTAATTCTGGCCAGTGAGGTTTTCCACGATGTTTGGCTTTTTAACGTTGATCACAACTTTTGAAGTTGGGTCTTGTTTTTTCTCCGCAAACGAATATTCGATTCGTCAATGTTGAAAAACCTTGCAGCTTCTCAACTTCGGTAGCCTTCTCTATAGCTTTTAACTTGGTTTGCAGTGTAATTTACACGCTTTTGCTTCAACATGATGAAAACTTTCAAAGGACGTAACAGAGAAAATTGGAAATGGCGCCAGCGACTAGTAACTGTTTTTTCCTTCCGAGGAACCGAATTCGTTCTTGAATGTAATTGGACAAAAACTAGTTATGGCTGAATTACATCAGCCAAGTCATGAATGCGCCATCTATTATTTATTTTATAAAACATAAACGGCATTTCTTTCAAAACTTTATTGTTAGCTTTTCTGATCTAGAATGTTTTCTCTCAGATAATCCGCGGCGACGTATAATACGCACAACGAAATTTGAAACTTTTTTAACTCATAATCCGCGGATTATATACAGGAAAATACAGTATATATAATGTTATATATACATGATTTAAGCATTGCCACATATGTTTCTAACACAAATAAGATGTATCTTTTCATTGGCTGTAAGCTGTATTCTTATTTAAGTGACATTAAATGCTAGACTGTTTCTTAAATTTTTTTTAAGAAATTTGTTTATGTTCAAGTATTTTCTTAGAATATCTTTTTATATGCTATCTTAAATTGCTACAGTTAAAAATAGGTGTCTTAAGAGAAAAAAAAGCTTTGTTCTATAATGTTCTGATGAAGATTTTATTTGTAAGATTATCTATATATATATATATATGTATAGAAATATTATATACTAAATTTGCATGGGTCAATATTATTTGAATAACTGTTTGATATTGAAAATTTGCATCATCTTATAGATGTATGCTATTCTTTTGCAGCATCAGGACACCCACGCTCATTTGAAACATCATCTCATCATTCTACATTCCTGAATCCAACACCAGCTCATTTAGGTGAAGTATCTTTCTAGTTAAAATGTTTATCTCCCCAGGATCTCTCTGTTAAAATTTATTTCCATAGACTGTTATTATTTTTAATTTATGTGAGCAAATTCATAAATATTTTTGCATTGAAACATTTATTCTTAATACATTCTTTTTTATGGACTTTACCTCAGTGGCATACACAAGGGTAGAGTTTACGAGTTCAAACCCTTCCTATAGACCAACAGACTTAATTTTTGTCATAAAGATTACATCATGGCACTTTCGACTGCATTTTTTTGTAAATAGAACGCCTCCCATAAAGGTTGTCGGTATACACCACTGCTTTACTTATCTGAATATGAGGCTAGTTTATTTTGTCTCATAAGTAATATGAATAAAATTGTGTTGTGGGAAATGCAAAAATAATTATTTGTTGCATTCAAATTAAAATTTGAAATCTAATTTGTTAAAGTACTTTGCAAAATATATAGTGAATGTATTTTATAATCTTGGTTTCCATTCAAAATTCTTAAAAGCTAAAATATGCAGAATTTTTAAAAAAAATATTTTGATATATAAGAATGCTTATTTTTCTTGTTCGTATTTTTTTTTTCGAAAGAAGTATTCAATAAAAAGGGTTGATTTTTTTAATTCTAGGAAATTTTTCATAGTTAGGAAGTCTCAATAATTTTATTTATTTTGATGTAATTTGCTTTGTAAGGGCAGTTGAAATTCATTTATTTTTCAGTGATAATTTTTGTTCTGGGATATCTAAAACAATTTTATTTCTTAGTTAGATATTTTATTTTTTTTATTCAGTGACCTTATAATTAATTATTTTATATCTTTTGATCCAAATCCAATAGTAAAGGAACAAATAAATATGACCATTTTCTTCCATTATTATGGGTTTCAAGGAATCTCTATTAAAGTTCCACCAGCACATAAAAATGAAGCTAAATTTTGTTTTTGATTACCTAATTTTAATGCACAACTTTAAAATTATCCTGTTCCTTTTTCCAGTCTTTATAAAATTATCCTGTTCCTTTTTCCAGTCTTTATAAAATTATCCTGTTCTTTTTTCCAGTTTTTAGCACCTTAATTTAATTAAGAATTACTTTTTAAAATTGATTTTAAGCAGTTCAGCCTTTTCATTTGTTTTCCTTTCGCCTCCTTTCCCATCCTGCATACACAGCTCCATCTCCTAACTCTTTCTTCTATCTTATCAGATACACCATGACTTATATCTTGCAGAAGTGCTTCATTGCAAATTCAGATAGAAAAGGGTAATTATGAATTAACAGTTACTTAATTTCTGGGAGAAAATTAATTCAAATTTATTTTGCAGGTCCTTTTACAAGACCGGGTTATTCTACTTTTGCTGGTGCTGCTCCAGGATTTAGCGGTTTGGGCCCACTAGGTAACTTACTTAACTTCTCACTTTATTGAAAACGTAATGAAATTATTTTGCATTTGTGTTTGGTTAATCGGCTAGTAATACAGCAAAATTCAAAGCAAATGTGGATGCAGTCGAGTAGTCTTTTATCATTTAAAAATAATTCTTCATATAACTTTAAAAAAAGAAATTGATGCATTATTATAAGGATAGTACATATTTTAATGAATTTGTAGGTTTTCAGAATCTTTTGAGTTCCCTGCAGTTTTTCATAATCATAAGAATATTAATGAAAAAAAATGTCTTTAGTAGTTAAATAAAGATTATTTTTTTTTCCTTGATTGTTAAAGTTCCGTAATAAATAAATTCATGGATTAAATTTTAAAATTTTTTAATGTCATAAGAAAGTAACAATATTAAAAAATATTTTAAATTAAGGGCAAGAACTGATCAAATTGAGTGAAAAATCAAATTAATTGTACTAAAATTTTATTTGTTGTAATTTATTCTTTCCTGGATATAAAAAAATTTAATTGTGTTCATAATTCATTTGTGATAATGGATACATCTGTATTTGAATTGAATTTGAATGAAGAAAAAAAACTAATTTCTCTGTGTGGTGATTGAGATTTAATTTCAAAACATTTGGAGGAGTCAATTAATTCATTTTGGATTAAAATTAGGAGAGATTATCTCATAATAGCCAAAAAAGCTGTAAAAATATTGTTACCATTCTCTACATCTTATTTGCTTGAATTCAAATTTTCAGCATAAACAAATGTAAAAATGAAAAAAGATTGAGACTTTTAAATGTAGATGACAAAATGAGAGTGGTATTATCATTTTTGCGACCAAATATAAACGAAATTATAAACAAACATCAAGCTCAGATTGTACGTTAAATGTATTTTTATAATTAATTTGTAATTGATTACTCACTAAACATTTTGTTGTTCGTGCCATATATATTATTTTATTTAACATTGAAAATTATAATCATAAACTATTTTACATAGTGTAATATTTTTAAACTTATTATTAGTGAACCACACTACAAAAAAGGTTGAGAGTCCCTTATGTATTGTATAATTATGATATATTAAGTTTTTTGTAAAATTTCTTTTTAGGTCTTCCAGGTCCTTCTATGTTGGGTGCAGATTTGCGTACTTCTTGCCTTCCTGGACAGGATCCATGGGCCCAACGCACTTCCTTACCTTTTGGTACCGGTTCTCCTTGGGGAGGGTTGAAGGAGGAAGCTGAAAGAGACAGACTTCAACAAGAACGTAAGAGAGAGGAAGAAAGAAAGAGAGCAGAGCAGGAAAAGAGAGAACGAGAAGAAAGGTGAGGCATACCACTATGTAATTTTCAAATTTTGCATTACTATTTGTTTTATAAGTTAGTTTATTTTTGAGAACATTATTGAATTCATGTAAAATTAAATAGACAACATATGAATAGATAGCAAATGTATATGTGTATGTAATATTAATATAAGCTTATTGAGTTGAGGGATATTAAGTGATTATTATTCTGAAAATTGCAATGTGTACATGAAAGATGCTGCTCTTAGTGCAAAATTAATAAATTTACAATGTATTTAAAAATTTATTTTAATTTAAACAAAAGAATTTATTTTTCTTGTTTGTCATCTTTTTAAAACATTTACTCAAATTTTCATAGGATGATTTGGTATATTATTTTTTTAACTTAATGGTTTTAATTATAAGTTACACAATGTACTTTATTAACACTGGTATAGTTAGTCCCGAGAGGGCCCTGTATCGAAAATTCTTAGGGACCCTTTTTCAGATAATAGATAAAAATGACGCATCAATAAAACTTATTTGAAAGTCAAAATATGACACATGTTGAGGCCCCTGAGCTTAAATTTTGTCTTAAGAAATGTGTAAAATTTTTGAATGCATATGTTTTTTTATGTCGGGTATCATTTTAAATGTTATATCTTTAAAAATTATCATGAATTTATCCTTCTAAAATTTATATTTTCATTTTTAATTCTCTAATTGTATTGATCTTGTGCTGTATAAGATAGTATGTCTCAGATTCTAGTTATTGCATTCAGCATCTGTAGATAATAACTAGTTTTGGTCCTTCAGGCAGCTTAACAATATTATTGTAAATGAAATTTTTAAAATAAGGATGGCTTTTATATTTATGTATACCATTCATTCTGATGAAAGTCAAGTCTGAAAGCTCAAAATTTTAAAGTAATACAAAACAAAGTTTTTAAAGTTTCATAAAATAAAATTGAAGGATTTGGGAAAAATGTATATTAATGACGAATCCATTCATTGTTAATGAATGGATTTTTGTTTATGAACCGTAAATTGCTTATTGTATAAACAAGAATTTTTGGAACTTTGATTTCAAGCTAAATTATGGTGGTCAGTGTACATCCAGACTCACTAATCTTTTGGAAACCATAGGTACATTTCTATTAGCTAGATGCTAGCAACTTTAGTCTTTTAACTTACTTTGGGGTTTGTTTTCATTGCAAATTTTAAAAAAAATCATATAAATTCTTCAAAGTTCATTCAAAATCTTAAGTTTCTGTGTATGTCATAAATTCAGTTTCATTACTTGTATGCACAAAATGTAGTGCTAGTCTTTCATGTTACCTGCGAGTTGAATCTGGAATAAGCCTCAAAGCAGCATGTATGGTTTACTAATTCTTTTCCTCTGCTCTTTGTTCTTTTCAATAAGTACAAAGTGCTAAACTCATCCATCCAGTTTTATGACACCCAGGGAGGTCTTAAGGCATGGGCTAACTGGGACTTGGCTGCTATGGAGGCCTCATCTTGTTCTTGAGTCATAATTCGAGAGTTCTTGAGATCATAATTCGAATAATTTCAATGGTCAAATGTTATTTCTAGTTGTATTCTCCGAAAACTGGTAATTTTAGACAATATCATGTGATATATACATGTGATGACCGTTGTACAGGACTTCAACTTTTGTTTCTAACTCTGAAGTTTTTTGCATGAGCTTATTTGGTTAATAACACATAAATTGAACCTACATTTAAAATGATTTGTCACATCTATGGAAACAACAAAACTACTAGCATGCTTTGATTGAATTTGTTTAATAATAGCATTTTGCTTAGCAGTAGTTTGATAGGAAAATATTCCATCCATTTTATCTGCAGGGCTACATATTCACCCTTTTACTGACATGTTGGAATTTCATGTAAATTTTTTGAAAAAAAAAAATTCACTATCGACTTATGTGAAATTATAAAATAGTGTTGGGTGATTTAATCATATTTAATCTATTGCTGGATTTTAGATAACCAAAACTTCAATATTTATTATTTCACATCTATACAAATGAAAAACAATTAGAACTAGATTTTAGAAAATTGTATTATAATAAGTTTACTATGTTTATTCCTCAGCATCTATGGCTTAAATGTTATGAATTTGTTTCTATCTTGTGCCATATTTTAATGAGTTGTACCAAAACTCTGTGCACACCACAGTAGAATACTTATTGGATCACTGATGTTTTATGTTCAGGTCTGAACTTTCTAATGCTAAATTTATAATTCTTAATAAGTATCATGAAAAATGGAAAATCTTTTAATTTTGTGGAATAACAACTAAATATTATATTTTAATCATTTTTTGATTAAACCTCAAGATTTTTTTCTCTTTTTATTATTTTTATTATTTATTAAAACTTACCTTTCTTTTATTTGACTTTAGAATTAACATAAGATTATCTTAATTCACTTTAAGCATACATAATATTGAAATAAGAAGTGTAAAATATAATGTCATGCAATAAAATTGAAGGAATCAGTAATGTTCTTAATTAATGGTGCTTTTTAAAAAAGAATAAAAATGATTATTTTCATGTTCAAAATTTTTTTAGGGAAAGAAGGGATCAAGAAAGGAGAGAACAAGAACGCAGAGAGCAAGAAAGGAGAGAACTTGAAAGACAAGAACAGGAGAGAAAAGAACAAGAACGAAAGGAAAAAGAAAGGAGAGAACAAGAAAGAAGAAAAGAAATGGAAAGACGAGAGATGGAAAGGAGGGAACATGAAAGACGAGAACAAGAACGACAGCAAAAAGAAAGGTAAAAATGTGATTAAAATATTATTATTTAAAACATTCTTCAGATGGTTTGTTGTTCTCCGAAATGCTGAGGTCTTAGAAATTATTAAAGGTTATATATATAAATGTTAATTTCATGTAGTGTATAGAGAAATGCTCATTAATGCAGTAAAAATGTTTGATAAAAGTTTATTATACAAATTAGGTTTACCATTAAATCCGATGGAACATTTTCCTCATCCTGGCTTGCTTTGCACAAAATGATTTAGCTACTGCTAGGACAATTTATCCCACCCCTCTTTTAGTGCATAAAGAGAATCTTCTTTTTGTTAAGGATATTGCAGACTTGTAAACCGTCTTCCTAAAGCATCCTAAACATTTTCAATGGGATTTGTAGCTGGAAAATGCTTTGTTCATACGTCATCAAATGCCCTCACTGTTAAAAGACATTTTTCAGCAGTATCTTTTTGCTTACATGTCATGTTGTCCTTCAAAACATATTTATTACCAACACCACCACAAAATAAATCAACATGAGGCAGTATAACTTTATTAGTGTATTGTTTGCCAGTCATAGTCCCAGTTTCAATCACATATATGCAGCCATTGATCATCATGCTAGCCCATACCATGATATTGCATGTAGAATATTGGCCCTTTTCCTGAATGTTTTTTAGTCGATATGCTGTGCTACTCTCATTCCATATTGGTTTTCATCTACAATCAGAGATAATACAGAATTTACTTTCATCAAAGAGTATACCTGTCTTGATCAATCAACTTATGATGATCGTATTACCAGTACAAACTAGCCTTTTGGTGAAATCTTCACAACGAAACACATGCAACACAGGTCTTCAGGTGTAATGTCCTCCTCCCAAATGACTAGCATTGTCAAGTCATGGATTTGAGGTCTGATGCCTCTGAGGGCCCATCTTGTTGATAGGCTGATGCATGTTAAATATGTTCATGCTCAAAGTCCTCATGTTGGTGTGGTAGTTTGGAGAGTGGGGTGCCAGCTCAGGTGTTGTCATCTTTTTACTTGACTACTGTTTACAATCACAAGGTTGATTACCAAAAGCCCTCATGTTGCATTAAATTGTGACATTAATACATGTAAAATTTTGCTGTCTTTAATTTTGCATTGCTGGTAATATCTGTTTTTAGCATTTGTCCACCTTTTTATTGTTTCAGAAATACTTGATTGATTATGAATATATTTTACTTAGGCACAATTTAAAATGTGTTAGTGTGAGTATGTAATCTGAAAATTTCTTTATTATTGTGTACTTGTTAATATGTTTGGTGAAAATGTGTTAATATATGTTCCTTGTTTAAAATTTTTATTGTAATCTTGCATTAAGTAACAGAAGAAACAACTTTGTTGTTTTATTGAGAGAGAAAAGACTTTTGTGCATTCATATTTATTATTTTACTTTTAACTTAATTCAGCGATCTTTCATTAAATTATGTACTCAAACACATATGTGCAAATATTTATGTAGAATTTTTTAAACCTATTGTAAAAGATTTTTTTTAAAAAAAAAACATAATATCACTGAGAATGTACTTTTGAGTTGATATTTTCTGATGCTAGAAGAGGTTTTTTATTTATGATGTAAAATATTTTGTTTGACTGATCACTTGTAAAAACTTAAATTATGTTTCAAAGATCCTCTGATATTTCTTTATATTTGGAATAATGCATATGTTGTGTGCGAAGCTACAATCAAATTTTTGTGTATTGCATTAATGATGTATCAGTTTTCATTATATAAAATAACAAATTGACATATCTATTCTTTCTTAATTACAGGGATCGTGAGATCAGGTTGCATCATCAACTTCAGAAAGGTACCATAGTCATGAATGGTGATATCAGGGATCATCATCTTCACCATCCACAACATCAACACCATCATTCTCACCACCATACTGTCCGACAAGAATGGGAGAGGGCACGGGATTCCCGGGATCTGCCCCGGTCTCCTATTGTACCTCCCAACAATCCTGTCAAATATGAAGGGGCCTTAGAGAGGCATGTTTATCCTCCCCCACCTCCAAGACTGGACATAAAAATCAAGCAGGAACGAAAAGATGATGAACCCGTTCCAGTGTCTAGGAGTTCTCGATCAGGAGTTTCTGGGGACGACAGGATCCGCAAAAGGCCGGGCAGCATCCCGGAGGGTGCGGATCCCGTGTCCTTGGTCTCCAGGAGTGTTGTGCATAATTCAGTGGCTTTGGGTCTGAATTCTATGGATCATTCACGATTGATGGGACCTCATGGCCTAGTGCCTTCTCCGGCTAAAGACCATCATTCACAAACTTCACCTCTTTGGGGGCCTTTAACACCAAGCCCTACTGTCACTACTATCCCAGGAACAACTATGGACCCTTATCGAATACCAGGGCGGCCTGAGCATGAAATGCGCAGGTTTGATGCTCTTGTCATGTCTCCAAGAGACTCTGCCAACAGCGAAATATCACGCCAGATATCTAATGTGTTAGAACTCGAGAGGGCGGTTGCGTATGATCGTGCTAATAAGCTACTTCCACCGCCTCTAAGGACAAATGAATCTCCATATGCAACCCCGCCGACATTACCGCCAGCATCAGCGTCTAGTTTCTTCTCACCTCCTGTGAGCCCGTTCCTCAATTCCCTGTGCAACTCATCTAATCGTGCAAAAGCGGGGCCTCCCAGCATGCTAAACGGACTCCCACCTCCTCTCATTCCATGCACGTTCCCTGTGCAAAACCACACGGGTTTTCCTGCTGCAAGAACTTCTTCACCAATGACAACACACAAACTGTTACCAGGTGGGCCTGTACTGAATCTTCAGGATCCATACTTCCCTAAGGACAGGCGAGAAGTAAATGGCCACCCATCAGATTATGACCTCCGGTTATGACAGACGTGAAAGTAGCTGGAAGGCTTAACTAGTATATAAATATAAAATATATATAAATATATATAAATATTAAAAAATGAGAGGTTGTGTACATATTTTTCTTCTTGTACATGTAAAATACGCACTGAATAACTGATAGAGAGTACTGTCTTGGCAAACCTCCCCCAAATGTTCCAGAGAGTTTTTATTAGGCATAATTTATATTTTGGTGTTATGTTTGTTATGTGATACAACTACAGAAATTGGATTCTGAATGAATCGGGCTTTCGTATTCAACGTCATTTGCTGGTTGGCTAAAACAGTAATTGTGTGTTTGTGTGTGTGCGCTTCAGTTCATTTGGAAGCTATTTAAGACATTTGAAGTGATGTTGCATATTTGAATAAAGAGATGGAAAAATGGGCAATATCTTTTTATGTAAAGTTGTATAAATACAAAAAAAAATACCCAACAACAAATGACGTCAGTTTTTGATTTTTTTATTTTAAATAACGTGCACAATTTTTGTTGTAAATAAAACAAATCATTAATATTGTTTGGAGTAATGTATTTCAAGACTTATGTGGAACAAAATTTTATCTATTTATTTTTTTAAAATTATTTGACAAAATTTTAATACAACTTTTTTAACTGTTACATATTTAATCATGTTAGAAAAGAAGTAGAAAAATAAATCTTTATAAATTAATTTTATAATAGGAATAATTTGTGGCCACATAAATTAATTCAATAGTAAGAGTCAATATTACTACTTAATTGAAAAAAATATTCTAAAAATACATGTAAAGTATCCTTAATTGCCATGTTACACATTTGGATTGAAAAATCATAATTATAGTTTTTCATTATATGTTTGTAATTTTAGTATTTATATATACACATTTCAACACTCTTAGAATTTCAATTTATATTAATGTTATCTTTAAAATGTGTGAATCAAATCAAAATTAAATTAAACGGAATACTACATGGTTTCTTAAACTTCTGGATATTTTGTATTACATAAAATACAAAGAATAACATTTATTTTCAATAATTAAATTAAATGTTATTTCAACCTTTCTTCAGTTTTAATGAATATAAATTTTGAAGCATCTATTATGAATTTTAGCATTGTATGAACACTTTTAGTTCATTATTTAAAATACCAAAAGTAAAACTTATATAATATAAAAAATTTTAAGAAAAATGTGAAACCTACTTAGAATTATATCTTTTATCAACTCATTTTTTATCTAAAGATAATCAAATAATTAATAGAGGATTTTTGTTTTCTATTTATTTTAGTGTCTACTCATTTCCATTAGACAAACAAAACATTTATTTTGTGATATGCTTTGATTGTTCTGAATATTAAAACTATATACATAATATGAAAGTTATCTCTATATTTTTTGTTGTAATTGAAAAACAATACTACAGTCTTTTTTAAAGCAGTTTAATTAAGAGAAGTTGAAATGTATTGTTCATAAAGCATATAAATGCTTGTTTTTTTTTAATGTTCACAAACTTGATAAAGTTAATAATTTCTAAGTAAACATATTTAAATCTGACCATATTACTGTCTCAAACACATAAATGATTTATATTCATTTTACATTTTAAAAAAATACATTAATGAAAAATTAAGAATAACCTGTTTGAATTCTGTGATGGAATAAACTTAGAGAAATAAACTATATTCTTCCTCAAAATTAAATCATTTGATATTTTCAAATCACATCTCCAATTAATCACATTTAAAATCATCATTTTCAATCTCATTTAAAACATTTTATTTCTTTGTTGGAATTTTCAGCACAACCTAAACTTGCATGAAGTTATGTACATTTTCATTATCTGGTGCTGTTTATTATGTGAACACTTAATAAGTTTCAATCCTCTTAGATTCGCATGCAAAAAATTGCTTCCAAAATAGTTCATGCAAATTTCCAGTCAAACCTCTGCAATCAGGAATAATTTGCATAGGTAATTTTGTTATATCTGAAAGAGCAATTTCACGCAGTGGTTAACATAAAGGATATAATTGAAATATACATTTATAAAGTTTGTGTGAGAAACTTAGAACTACAAGTATATTAATATGCAGTCAACCTCCTGCAGTCTCCTCCTATAACCCTCCTGGTACGCACTCACCGCATTATATGGAAACCACACAATAAGAAACTCAGATTTAACCGTACAAACCAGGCTAATTCGTAGCGTGTTCTATGGATACCGTCTACCATGTTGTATGGAAATCGCGCTATAAGAAACTCGGGATTAGTACAAATCGCATTATTCATACTGCGTTATATGGAGACCAATAAAAACCTTTTTGGCCTGAAGTTAAAACCATTCATTGGGTGCACGGAAAGAACTGATGGGACGTTGTTGAATGGAAGCCGTGCTGTAAGAGTACCATGTTATAGGAAGGCTGTCACAATTTCAGCTCTGTGTTAAATAGAAACCACGTTCTGAGAGTACCGCGTTATAGGAGGGTTGACTGTATTTGCTTTACACTAGATTATCTCCTGTTTATTGAACAACAGTTTCTAGAATGAAATGAATATTAATTGACAAGTGGAATATCACCTAACAAATGCAAAAAAAAGCTTAATTTCTTATTTGGTAAATATTTTTATGTGAATCATTTTGGTAGTTTTTGTTAATTAAACAATATGATGTTCGTTAGTGGATATTGTACATAAGCTAAGCCAGATAAGTAGATGGATTCATTTAAATACTAAATTAAACATTAGACAAATTATATATATACTGTAGTTATATGTTATAGAAAAATATAAATTGTGTTTAATTGAATATTTTTTGGAGCCTAAAATCTTCAAACCTAATGTAAATATTAATCCTTCATAAGTAGATCTTCGATTTGTGTATTCTTGCCGACAGTTAATTATCGTAAAAGACTTGAGTAGCAAAAAACATATATTTTGTCTTATTTGAATTAAAAGTTTATTATAATTGTCCACACAGAATACTGAAACTAGTATTCAATAAGCAAACTGAAATTTCATTCAATTTTTGTACGACTAGATGAAGGGGTATTATTTTTTAATTCCTAAGATATTCACTAGAAAGGTTTGACTATTGATTCAATTAAAGTTTTTAATAGTTCTCAGTTCAGAACTCTCTTGAAACTTGTAGCACGATTCTTACATCCTCTGAAATACAAGATTTTTGTTGAAATATATTGTATGTGTAACATATAAAAAAATTGTCTGAGACTCATTAAGAGAGAGACAAAGTGAGATACATTGATGGGATTAATTGTTTTTCATGACAGAAATACAATACAAAGTATAAAATTGTATATTTAATTACTAATTATAATGTAATTGCACATTTTAAAAATTTTTTAATATGAAACGAATGTAAGATTTTATTCGACATTAATTCTTTATTTTGAAAATCGAACTCATCGAAAAAGCTACATTCATGTCATTGCTCACATCTCTGAGCATTTTCCACTTTTTGTAATAGTCATGAAAATCTTGTTTCACAAAGGCAAGTTGTAGCAAAGGGAAGGTATTACTGTGAGAGCTTACATTCTTTCAATCCACTTTTTAAATAAACAAGTAATAATATAAAAAAAAATTAAGTCAATTTCTAAGGTGAACAAAGAAAATTTTATTTTAGTTTTTATTAAATAGTTACAATTAATAGAAATATGTATATAAGTATGACAAAATCACAATATCAGTGACAAAATAGAAAGCGATTTTCCTTGCAATTTTCCATTCTACATAGGGTGTTGGATTATTTTTTTTGTTTGTTACTATTTATTTATAAATTAAATTTAATTATTCAAAAAGTAGTATAGTAAAAAAGAAATCACATTCTCAATAATTTTGCCATCCCAAGTGGGATTTGAACCCTTGACCTTTGGATTAGTCCAACGCGCTACATTAACATGATGAACGATTTTCCTTTCTTTTTATGCTGTTGGACTATTTTTGTAAACATGTTACTATTTATTCAATGAATTAATATTTGAAAAAACTGTATTAACATCAACCACAAATTTAAAAAATTTATTTAAACATGAATGTATGAATAGAAAGTATTTTAGTAACGATTGAAAATTTGAACAAGATATATATATATAGGGAGAAAGTGAATTAATAATAGGAATTGAAAAAGATTGCTCATTGCCTTAATATAACCTTTACTTATTGTCTGGTTTCTTACTCCATACTATAATCAATTTTTAGATCTTAGTTCAATTTAATGTGCTTTAGTTCCAATGTGACACTTTTTTTTTTTAAATTAGAATTCAAGATCTAATATTTGTACACCATTGTTGCGTTTAAAAAATTTGAAATGTTTACAAAATATTATTTTCTTAAATGTAGTTACAAATGGATTTATTGGAAGCATCAGCCTGTGAATTTCTTAAACATGAGAGAGGTTAAATACTATCACTTTACAAAGGATTATGTATGTTTTATTTTTCCAGTTTCATTAATATATATCAATAATATTTTGGTGTGGGGGGGGGGTGAATTTTTTTTACTAATAGATAACATATTTTCAAGTAAGCAAGAGATTTGGACTCTGATAATGGATTCATATAATTAATGTTAAATTTAAAAAACAATAGAAATGCTAAACCAAGTTTGTTTTTTAAAATTCATAATACTTACAGAAATTTTTGTTAAAAAATTCTGCTGTTAAAATTTTAAAAAAAACTTAAAAAAATCACTTAAACTTTTTAAGACCAACATTGTGTCGAAATTTTCTTTTTAGAATTAGCAATATACCTCTTTTTCTATTTCGAAATTAAATGTATGCATAGTTATTGAAATTTTTAAAAATAGCAATTTGTGTTTAAAAAGTGTGATCAAAGTTTCCAATTCTATATTCAATAAAGGATTTCTAGATTACCTGTAAACCAAAGGGGGATTATGTATGTTCTTAATTACTAAATACTAGTTTAATTTTGATTCGGAAGCCTTGAATATAGATTTCTGTTAATCAGAATATATTAAAAAATGAGAGATAATCGCTGCTTTGAAACTTTTTTTACATCAAAATAAATAAAGCATATCGTCGGCTTAATTATCAAACTGCGTAACTCCACTGGTGTTACTGATTTGATAATGGAGTGCAACGCGCCAAGCGCTTTTTGGCGCGATTCCTTAATCCTTTTGTTTTGTCTACGCCATGCCTCAGTGCGCGCTCCGCTTTTAATTTATTCCTCGATCAGTGTAATCACTACTTTTTTTTTATTTCATATTAAAACTAGATTTCGAAGGGAGAGGTGGTGGCACGATTTTAACATACATTAATATTACTTTCTTTTGTATTTATTTTATTTCACTACCAGATATAAATTATTTACACTATTTTAAGCATTCATTACACAAAATTTGTAACAATGTTACTTTTGCTGAGCAGAGATCTCGCGGGGGGGGGGGCCCCAAAACAAAAAAAACTAACACTAATATACGTTATCCCCATGGCAACCACATTATCGCACGATAAAAATATCAAAGTAAAACAAATTGTAATATCGCCTATCTTGGCGAACATAGACAACAACTTGGCGCGTAGCCCTACTGTATCAATTTACATCCCAGATGGAGTTACGCAGTCTGGTAATTAGACCGACGATATGTTAAATATTAAATGAGAAAGTGCAATAATGTAGCAAAGTATTAATAGCGACATTGAAATGTGTTGATGAAGTATTTGAAAACTAAGCATTTTAAAAAAATATTATATTAGAATTTAATATTTTTCTTTTTTAACTAAATAATTTAAAGATATAAATGTGAATTAAATAGAAACGAGAGTTTGAAAAATAAACATTTATTTTTGGAAGGATAACTGTACAGTTTTTATGTAGCATAAAGAACATTAACAACATACTGACATCTTATGCATAATAAACACATATGTATCTTATAAATAGTATGAAAATTCCACTTATGAATTACAGAGTTGTATTTCTATTGCTCGCACAATGGGTGTATGAACAGTGTAGTATTCACAAATTATTGAAAGAAGGCACTCGAAGAAGCTGTAGTGTTATGTAGCAAAATATATAGACAGTTATATCTATATTATTTTTGGCCAGTGCTTCTCAAAGTTTCAATTTTCATCGCGCCCCCCTCATACCAAAACAATGTATTGAATTCAATAATAGTGTCAATAATCACTTTGACACTAAGGCTACAATACGACCGGCGTATATAAACGCCTCGCTCAGCCAAAGCGTTAATTTCCCAAGACGTATATAAACGTTCTTCTGAAGCACGATTTTTTCTGTGCATTACTATCCCTAAAATTATTCCGAAAGCTTTGGAATGCAATAACTTATTTCAGATTATTTTTGCTTTATTCCTCCATCCCCCAATACATCACATACTTGAGCCTTCGTGGAAACGGTTATCATTGGGAAGCAAATCGCAGTTAAGGGACTTATCTTGATAGCTTGTACGGTTTATAATAAGTGTTAATTTTTGCATTTAATTTTATATGAGACAATCCCGTGGGGTCACTGGTAATTATTAAACTTGTTCTTAACTTAGTATTGTTAAAATAATTATAGAATACATTGTGTAGCACTGATATATTTATAAGTGTAATATATCAATGTAAATATGTATTTTATTTTTTTTATTACATCAGAATGTATTTTGTTTTTTTGCTTTCGGTAAATTAATATATATTTTTAAAACATCTTTTGTTTTCGACTTTTCAATAGGCTCGTGCCCTCCTAGTAGAGTTGTCACGCCCTCCAAGAGGGGCGCGCCCCACAGTTTGAGAAACGCTGTTTTAGGCCAAAATGTTTTTGATAAAACATTTATTAGTAATACTAAAAGCAACATTAAAAATGCAATATGTTCAGGTGATTTGAGAAAGGTTATTCTCTACTAATCCCAAAATTTAATTCTAAATAATATAAATTGTTGGTTAAGCTCTATTTATATAAGCTTTTGTGGATTATGCTAAATAACTTTTAAATAGCATATTGCATAAAAATTATTATTATTATTTTTTTTTTTTTTCCTTTTCATATTTAGTTACTATTCAATAGAAGAAATATTAAAGTTGCAGCGTCGTGCATTTCTGAAGAGTTTCGATAAAATAGTCAAAAATTTATCAATTTCTATCAAAAGCAGGACGGTTATATTCTAGAACTGCGCACCAAAAGGACCATTATTTCTCAAATGCAAATATAGTAGACTGTCATTTTACCGACCATAACACTGACCAGATAACAAAATTAATTTCATGAAATACAGGAAATATTTCAGAACCCAAGAGAAAACTACAGAAGGTATATTTTCAGTTTTTTATACAATTAAAAAATTTCTAATTGTCTTTATATCCTATTTTCTCTCATTAATTTTTATCTAAAAAAAATATTTTTATACATTCAATGGGCTCAATTCATGAAGTCACGCGATAAAAACAAATACGTGCTCTCCATTGAATTCAAAACAAACATTAAACTAATTGTACTTGTTCTATTTGTAAAACTCAGATAAAATTTCATATTTGGGTAAAGATGTTTAAATGTTAGGGAAAAAAAATTTCTTCAAAAAGATTTTTTTAAATTAAAAAAAAAATCATATTTTATGTTTATACTTTTAAATAAAATGCATTTTGTATACATAAGTAACTTTTTAAGAGAAAGTTTCTGCAAAGAGCAAAACTTGGCAACACAGGAGCGCGTGAACTGATTAGCTGGAAACACAAGATAGTTTTTATCGTGTGACTATGACATCACATAAATTGAGGCCATTGGAATAGTTAGGAATACATTCCTTGGCAAAAAATTAAAACATTGCTTTGGTATTCTTTACAAAATAGAATACTTGATAGAACAATAAATAAGCATATCAGAAGTCAATGCGACGAATATGAAATGACTAATTGTACTATAAATTGGTTAAATCAGGGTCAGTTAAGGAAGCTTCTACTTTACATCACACAAAAGCAACGATTGCAACTGGTTCATCACCTACAATTCTAGACAAATTCTTCAAATATTGTATGAATATGGTCTTGCTTAAACATAACTAACGTTTGTGCAGAATAAAAAGGGTCATTGAAATGAAGTAAAAGTTTTTGGAAAAAAAGCTGGAACTAATGAATTATTTACAAATGAATCTCATAAAACAAAAAAAGTCATTCTTTTTGAGCATATAAAACAATAGTTCAGACCGCAAAGAAATAAGTAGTACTTTTTCTTTGTTGTCTAAATCACACTTTTGAGCTTTTCTTGCTGAAGGCTTCACGATTTTGCTCATTATTTTCTCTCCCAATCCATTTTAAATATAAAATCACATACTACTACTTATGACACACTGGTTTAAAAATCTAGGACTTGGTACTTTTTGAAATAGACTAGAATAACACAGTATATCTCGGACTAGACTTGATGAAAAAAAACCCTTTTGTTTAAAGATCAGTAATTTAATATTAAGAATATTATTTAATTACGGTACCAACGAATTATATCGAAAACCCATTCCACCAAATCCAAAGTCGAGCCAATTCAAGAAATGTCGCCAAATGTTGTCATTGTTATCATTACTACCTTCGAAATTGCGTGGCAACTGTTTCCACTATAGTCTGCACATTGCGGTATTTGACGTAGTTGTTCGAAATGGAGATATTGGTTGACGATATAATACGTAAGTACCGTAACTATATTTGTAATAGAAAATGTGTGTCTTGCTTAAACAACACCAACACTTTTTTTTACTTCACTTTTCCAGTAATTCTACATAAAATTCAATGTACCAAGAACTCGATTTTTACCAGCAGTTCTTCATTCATTTCACTACAAACTGTCTAACAAGAAATTAGCAGTAGATTGTAACATTTACAGACCCACACATCTTGTATCATCAGTGGTGTAACGTACAACCCCGCATCGCGTGGGTGGTCAATATCCTCTGTTACGCCACTGTGTATCACGGTCATTTTATACAGTTCAAATATCTCAGAATGATCATCTGCTGTTGCTGTCACTGTCGTTACTATTGCTGCGATGATAACTGTTATGAGGCATACATCGGGGCACAGAGCCAGGCGTTCCCGGGGTGGCTGAACCTCCCATTCCAAGATGTCGCCCAATCGGTCCGTCAGTTCTGACGTTCAGTTCACCCCGCATGAATCGTTCTAGTTTGTCCACACAAGCATCTTGGTAATCGTGAATCCATCTATAAAAACAATGTTAATTATTAGCTCGAAAAATAATTTCGGCATGTAGAAAATACAGCTAAATATTTAGGGGGTCCGACACTTCCATAGGAGCCCATGTTAAATTACGTAAGTTCATGAACCTTTTTCTCAGAAACTTCTGGCTACTAATAGATGAAATTTTCACAGTAGGCTATATGTACTATCAATAAGGCTTAAATAGAGGGTTTTGTCTTTTTGTTAAAAATTAAAATAACTATGAATTTTTTAAAAAATGCTAAATTTTTTTTCTTTAAAATTTAGTTTAAAAATACATTATCTAAAACAATTCACTAGATATATCTTATTCCCTCCATTAAAATGTGTAAACATGTTGAAAGTATGCTCACTAAAAATTTAAGGATCTTACATTAATTAGTTTTTGAGAAAAAGGTACATAAAGGGGGAAATATTGCATTTTGAGAATACAGGCTTTAAAGCAAGAATTTGTAATTTGTCAATGAGAGTGACTTCTTTTTAAAAAATAAATAAAAATACTTCTAATTATCGTATTTCTATATATCATTTTAAGCAGAAATGTTTGAACTCTTAAAAAATGTAAAGTCAAAATCGATAATTTTTCAAAAATTCATGTGCCAGACCTTCTTAAATTGGTATTAAATTTATAAAAGGACGTGTTCGTATATCAAGATTTTTATTTGAATGCAATTTGCGTATCAACAATAATTTTTTTTTATTGCCTTCATTTGAATAGAAAATACCGAAAAATATTTCATCTTACCTGACACCGTTGAAATAAGGAATGGCTCTCATGTCTTCGGGAAGAGACTCTGGTTCCGGCCATTGGAAGTTGTCCAAAATAGGAATGATGTTGCATTGGCTTTTTAAAGCTTCCACTATTTCCTGAAGAAAAAGAATTTATAGCCATGGCCGTAGAAACATTTAATGAGCGCATAATATAATTTCAATTTTTTTTTTTTTTTTAATCTCCTGGGGAAAATTTGGAGTCGGCTAATTGCTCAGGTACGATGAAAATACTATGCTTTCCATAAGCCCTTTTCAATGCTTTTGTCCTGCATTCTGTAACTTTAATTCATTTTTAGGAAAACGAATTAAAGTAATTTCCCAACGGTAAATTTCGACATTTTGGATTTATTTTAGGCATCATAATAAGATTTAATTCGCATGCTCTTTTAAAGCGTGGTATTTCTTAAAACAGTTTCCAAAGTGCAGAAAAAGATGTGTTTCGCAAAAATAAACTGTTATCTTTCTTCCCCATTTAGCTTTTCTGTTAGAATAGACCAAACAATCTTATTTTTTCGTTCAGGACAAGGTACTAAAATAATATGAAGTTTTCCATCAAATCTGATGTTGATAGTCGTTTTCTTGTATAGCTTGTCTTAAAATCTTCCACTAAGGAAAGAGTTAATTTACGTATAAAATGGAGGTTAGCTGTAGGGACGTCTTAAAACTTCTTGAGGCCCTGGGCCCCCACACAAATGTAGGCCCTACATATGACCCTTAACCCGCGATCACTCGCGCGAGGTGTTCTGTACACCCCAGCAACAAGAAAATCCTCCCAGGATTCTTAAAAGAATGTGCAGAACCATGATTTTTTCTGTAGCTGCCCATTTTAGGTCATTGAACCTTCAGGCTTAATGCATTCCCTTTTTCTCAAACGATTGGAATGTAATGACCTTCAAAAGTTTATCTGGAGGGCTGAGAGCTCCAGCGAGAAGTTGAGCATATGTATACAGTCTGCTCTGAATGCTTGGAAAATGATTAAAATATTATTTTTCTACTTTCTACTCTCATTATCTCATTATTTATAATGTATATTTATTACTGGTATAGAAGTTTTACTGGTTTATGAAAAAATATGAAATTATGTGTTTTAAAATGAAAATTTTGTATGTTTATTTAAATTAATGTTAGTCTCATTTGTAAGCATTAAATTTAATAAATTTATTTGTATAATACAAAAAAACATCTTGTACTTTATAAATATGTATCATAATGACTTAATTTTATTTTCATAATTAAATACACGTGTTAAAAGTTTGGGGTGTTCTCTACACCCCACGAGTAACGACGGTAGAAAAACAGGCGCGAGTGACCGCGGGTTAAAAGTAGACAGTACATAACATAACCCGACTATAAATATAACTATAACCCGACTATAAATATAACTATAACCCGAACAAATAAATGTGCATGACTTACAATCGCACAAACCGGCTGGACCAACTGCTACCTTTTGACTGAATAAGTAATAATGGTGTATAGTGGTAGACCTAGACCTATACATGGACGACGGTATTCAAATGTAACCAGTTGATATATCATCCGAAATTCCCAGTTTTTCGAATGCAACCGGAAATAATATTTGACCGTTGAAATTATTCGAATTCGTGATCTTATTAAAGTTGAGTTGAGGACGAGACTAGGCCACATTGTAACCGAGGCCCTGGACCCAGTTGGCCCCTGCCTTAAGACGTCTCTGGTTAGCTGTACTATACTATTATGATATTTATACACACCTTTACTGATAAATTCAAATTCGCGTTAACTGTCCTGAATGTTTTGATAATCCATTTGGGGTTGGAAAATTAATGTCTTGTATACACTGGATTAGACAAAACGAAAAAAAAAAAAAATCCGTGCACGGTACGGCACGTGCCTGATCTTTGAAATGAATCAATTTTATTTATCAAAAAAGAAACCATTACTTACTCTATGAACCCAATCCTTGCAGTCCGTGTCATTAATACACCGATCCAAGGCGTTGGCAGTGAGCACCAAAATGAAATGCCTCGCTTGTCGAACGCTGTTTAGAAGGTTGTTGTCGAATTTTCCAGCTTCGAGTCTTTCCACGTCGATGAAAACGGAAAAACCTCTCAGCTGTAAGTGGACTTTCAGTAAACTGAAAAGGAAAGGATCGGTTAAAAAAAAATGTTTGTTTAATGACGTCATGATTTACCTATAATTTTCCGTGTGTTAAGGTTAATAATAGAAATAACATTCATATATTAACTCGTTCTGTACTTAAGTATTATCGCAACAATCGCCAACGTTCAAGATAACTCACCAAGTTGGCAAGCCCAATTTCATATGTGTCGTATGCGCTGAATTGGCAATCGTGTACCTCGTATCGCATAATGTCGCCAATAGGTTGCGATAATACGTAAGTACCACTAATTCTGAACAAATTACTATAAGGTAAACCAGTTTTTACTTACGTATTGCAATCGACCAATTATGCCAAATAGACATCGCTAATTCAAAAGCTGTCATCATTATTATAATTTTGAGGCATAAGCGTGAATTGGACTTTTCCTCTATTTAGTATATATCGCGACATTTGATGACGTTTTTTGATTTGAATAAACAGGTCAACGGTATAATACGTAAGTATTGATAAACCTTTAGAATAGTGGCTATTAATGTGTATACAGAGAATTTATAATTTACATTATATATTTTTTAAAAATAGATAATTTAGATATGAGTGATGTTTTTACCACTGGCGTAGCTAATCCTGAGTGGGCCCTGTATAAAAGTTCCTTGGGGGCCCTTAACATTTTGCGATTTTTTTGCTTACATGTTTTGGGGCCCTAGAAGCTAGGGGGCCCCGTATCATTGATACGGCGGTAGCTACGCCCCTGGTTTTTACCTGACCTACACAGAACAAATACAAAAATGACCTTCTTATATTTTAAAGAATTTTGAAAGTTTACTTATGTATATTTTATGCTCATTTTTGTAGATGGAGTTTTCAAAGCTACTGCTACAAAAAGAGTTATGTGTGTGTGAAGTATAAAAGAAATAAAATTTCGGGATCCAAGTTCAGATTTTTCTGTACTTATGTAAAATGAAATATACGGTAACACATAGAAAACACCTCAAATTCTGTTCCGTCATTGCGTTTGTTGTGTATGAATTTTATGAGATAAAAACAGTCGCTAACTCGTGGTCCCACAACCTATAAATACCTTATTACAGTAAGGAATCTTCCGCACTAAGGTCTTAAACATTTTTAAATAATAAAATATGAGGTACTTACATACTATCGGAACAATGCCAACGTTCAAGATAACTCGCCAAGTTGGCAACCCTGATTTTTCATGTGTCGTTCGCGATGATATTTGGCAACCATGTGCTTCGTTTTATTTAATGTCGCAAAAACGATTGCGATAATACGTAAGTACCAAATCTAATTTTTTTCATAATACAGTAAAAAATCAAATCACATCCGAAACCTAAAAAACTGACTGAAAAATGCTAATTCATTTGTAAATCAATCACTGGTGTAACTACTTCTGAGGGGGCCCTGTATCAAAATTCCTCCAGAGGCCTTTTTTAGATATGAGAACCCTGTTAGTTGGATTGTAGTTACACATGTTGGGGTCCCTGTAGCTTGGGGGCTCCGTATCATTGATACGGCAGTAGCTACACCCCTGAAATCAATACTGCTATAGATATATTTTTTAAAAAAGCATGAGATATACCATCGGCCAATTTCGCCAAATTAAAAAAAAAAAGTCCTGCCAATTCAAAAAGTATTGCCAAATGCAAATGTACGCGAAAACGATTTTCTGTTATGGGCTGCATATCGCAGCATTTGGCGGCATCTTTTAATTTGACGAAATTGACCGACGATAAAATACGAAGGTATTGATGTTATCATAATTTTTTATCATAAATTTAAGTAAAAACAAAGAATGAAATATTTAAATACCTGGCTAACTGCGAGCCACTCGATCTTCTATAACTGATGAAAACATCGAGGCTTTTCGAATTTGGTCCCTCATCGAAATCTGCGCCATTTCGACTGCAATTCATGCCTGCAAATGTGATAAAAGAATTATATAAAAATTCGCATTTAGGTTGATAGGTAATTCGGTACATTGTATTATCGCAACACAATCGCCAACTCTATTAATAACTCACCAAGTTAGCAACCACAATTTCCTATGTGTCGTATGCGCTGAATTGACAAACATATGCTTCGTTTCATGTAATGTCGCCAATAGGTTGTGATAATACGTAAGTACTGGTAATTCATATTTCTGTTAAGATTTTCCGTGAGGTGTTCGAAACATTAATGTTTGCTTCACGTTATTATTAAAATTATACATATTTCACTTCGATAGTTAAAATAAAATTAGAAACGCATTCGTGAAGTTTATGGAAAAAAATAGAAATTTTAAATTAAAAATAATGATAAAGTGCTTTCTCAAGACGATTCCATTGACTTTTTGAAACAGCTACATAAAAGTTGAAATTTTATTAGTTATTTTTTCGAAATGATAGATCAAATTATATTATTTATGTGTTATACTAATGATCTTCTCAATACTTCGCTAATAAAATGTCAAAGCAATTTAATGTTTGGATCCCAGTTGAACCTCCTTATTTGGCGACAAAAACGGTGCCAATTTTTTGCGGGATTTTCTCGCCAAGTTGGCAGTCCTACCAACTGGAAAGAATGAGTAAGTGAATATTAACGTCACACTATTCAGCTACTCGAGATTTTTTGGCGACTGACCTTGTCATTTTTGAACCACGGTCAGTCGAAGAGGAGGACAACTGAGCTAGCAACCCCCTCTTCTAACTTCTACACCATGCCAATGGAAGGACGTTTGAGCTTTGATATATTCAACGTGCATCGGCCCCCTCTCCACGACGGGTCTTCTGTGGTTTTTGGCTCCAACTCATGACAAGCCGGCCATCAGTTCGTTTCTTTGACCACAAGACTACTACGACCTCACCAACTGGAAACAGCGGTCATTTTTAGACAAACAGTCAACTTTAAAGTGTTTTTATGGTATTTTAAAAATTAGGGAGTTTAAGCAGGGCTTTACCCAATTGACCAGGGAAAAGAAAACCTTTTATTTCATTCTAGTGATACACAAAATCTTGCAAGAAAGAAATTTCTCTCACCTTTAACCATGTGCATGAGTCTCATTCTGTGAATGCTGTTTTCAATGCCGCATTCCGATTCTAGTTGCTCGGAATTAAGCTCTTTGAGGTCCTTCACGTTGACACCGCTCAGCAGCATCTGGTACGAGTACTGACAAAATTCAGGCCCCAAGCCCTGAAGGAAAGAAGTCAAACCCGAGGTGTCGCAGGAAGAATAGTCTGCCATTCTCTTCAGTTGGTTTAGCTCTCGACGGAACCTGAACGGAAAAAAGAATCAATAATTATTTGGTTTCTGTACTTAAAAGTTGTTGAACACAGGTTTAAAGATCAGGAACTAAGTATGTGTGTGGAAGGTTGGATCCTAGCTGGGCACACTGCTTGGCGACAAAATTTTTGGCACCAAAAATTTTGGCGCCTAAGGCCGTCTCCGCCCCCCCCCCGATTTTCTTCGTTTTCGTCCATGACGTCATTTTTTGAAACACGGGTTTTTGGCATCATTTGGCGAAAAAAAATGGTGCCAAAAACAGCAGTGTGCCCATCTAGGATTTTACCTGTATGGAACACTTCTGGGTACTTTTCCGTTTCGCCGGCTCAAATTTCCACAAACAAACTTTGTGGTCGACAACACGCAATGTACACATAAAAAATATTAACAAATATTATTTCTGAGAATATTTTAACACACACACTTCAGAGACATAAACATTTTCATAACGTTTAAGACTTTTTTCAAATGGCTACCAGCGGGAATATTCCGTTTAGAGTCGGCTGTATCATTTTTGGCGACTTAATCGCCAGCGCCGGCGAAATGGAAAAGTACCCATTTTTGAAAGTAAAACTTGACGCAGTAGAACCTTTTTGAACTAATGTATTATCGCAACCTGTTGGCGACATTATAAGAAACGAAAAGCACCTGGTTGCCAATTCAGCGCGTACGACACACAGGAAATCGGGTTGCAAACTTGGCGAGTTATTAATAGAGTTGGTGATTGTTGCGATAGTACCAGGTATACTTAAAAAAGAAATAGAGAATTTATTAATATACATACAAGACATGTAATTTTTACATAGAAAAATCGGTACATGTGTGTTAATCGCCAAAGATTTTATGAATCATAGCAACCAGCTTGATATCATATTTAGGAAAATTGCTAATATTTTTAACCAATCGCCACGGGCATAGGGAACTCGAAAGATCTTTATACGCGAGTATCAATAATAACTTTATAAAAAAAACACCGACTGGGTGGCGTAATTGGTTTGTCGTGGGCCTTGAACGCCTAGGGTTGCGAGTTCGATACGGGCTCAAGTCGGTGGTTTTTCATGGGGCAGAAAATCAACAGCGTCCCTATCGTATGATTATGCGGCATGTAAAAAATTCCTTGAAGGCCTGCTTGGCTTCCTTGGGTGCTCTCGACAAAATTAAATTCCAAAGAACAGTTTCGCATCGTCAGAGGTCAGATGCTTCCCTCTGGCAAGGAAACTGGGCTTCAAAATTACGTACGGTGATTGGTATTCCATCTATATGGTGCCGCATTAAAAAGAGATACCAGCTCCCGGGGAATGTACTAGGTCTGCTGTGGTAAAACACCAATCTGCAATCCCATTAGAAATTTTAAAAAATAAATCAACTTTAAGAAAACTAGGACTTATTATATATAAGTATCAACCACGGTTAAGATTTAAAATATCTCAATAATGAATTAAAAATTGATGAAAATAAAAGGGACTCTTGCAAAATTTTTATCAAATCTTAAGATCACATATATCGGTATTTATATTTTATACCGTCAACAATTTTCGTTAAATCAAAAGATGCCGCGATAAGCAGCCAATAGAGGAAAACCGTTCCCGTGCGTGATTAAACACAATAATAATGATAGAAGAATTTGGCGACATTTTTTGAATTGGCAAAGCTTTTTAATCTGGCGAGATTGGTGAATGGTATAGTTCGTAATTTCCCGCATTTATGACGTTTAAGACAATAATGAATGTGGCTGATGGTTTCTCACTACCACTTTTCAAAATGTAGTTCAGATTTATGTCATCGGAATGATTTTTTTCTAAGAACGTACAAATGCACAAATTACCTTTTTCTGAGGATTCCGTTAGATATACCGATGTCATCGGATAATGATTTGTCGTCCAACTGTAGAAGAAGGTCTCCATCGACCTTGCTATTCTGGAATTGTGGGCTGTAGCAGATAAAACCAATCTATACAAGAAAAAGAGAAAAGAAATAGTAAAATAACTCGTTCTTTGAAAAAAAAAATGCACGGGTGATAATCATACTCAAATTGGCACAGTTTCGTTTTCTGACTGGCTGCCAGCACATCAAATAAAACTCGCGATTTTAAATGTTCGATTATCACAAGGGTATTTCCTTGCTAGTTGCCGATTTGGTGCAACACAGACAAATTTTGGTTCTTTGTTAAGAATTGGAATATGTGTGTGAACTGAGCCCTATATTAGGGTTAATTATGTAATTGAATAAATTTAAGGTTTTATAATACCTCGCTAGCACAGCGCATTAATAATAAACTACAAAAAAGGGAAACAAAACATGCATGTATGAATAAAATTATTTCCACCATTAAAATGTCAATGTTTTTTCTTAAATTTCATTTGTCAAAGGGGGGAGAGGGATACTGATCATGATTCATCAACTGATTATTTTTTTAAAAGTCATTTTGACATATTTCTAACTCATAAAATAGCAAATATGTTATACTGCTGAAAAAGACTCCAAATGGAGATTTTTGAAGTACCAAAAACACAATATCGATTTTTTGAAGATGTTTGGG
>BMAV01026108.1:494177-510107 GCA_019973955.1 Trichonephila inaurata madagascariensis | reverse complement strand
CACGCTTTTATAGTGAATCGAACTAAAAAGTAAAAAAAATAATTCTTAATATAAGGATAAAATGATTAACGAGAAAATTAATGTCATTGGGGTAAAAGCGTGCGGTGCTTTGTACTACATTTTTACGTTAACTCTGCATTTCGGAATAGAACTAGTAAGAAATTATAACAATTGATATCTCAATGTTATTTGGTTTGGCGCCGGCTTAAGTTTGCGGGTTCGACCCCGGCCTTAAGTAGGAGGATTTTCCTCATGCAAAAAATTGACAACATCCATGTCATATGATAATGAGGCATGTGAAAGATCCCTGGAGTGTTTGTATGGCTTGGATGCTCTCAGAAAAATTAAATTCCTAGTACAGTTTCACATCATCAGAGCTCAGGTGCCTCCCTCTAGGGAGGAAACTGGGTATTAAAATTACATTGTGGCAACTGATATCCACCAAGTATAGTGCCACACTAAAAAGTGATACCAGCTCCCGGGGAATGTACTAGGACTGAAATGGTAATCACTAATCCACAGCCCCATTATAAACAGAAAAAAGTATTATTTAAAGTTATTACGCGTGTTTGTAATCATTGAAAAAATATACATGCCTCAAAATGATTTTATTTTAATCATTTATTAGAATTATAAAAATATAATTATATTAAATAGAATTATACTAAAATTAGAAATTTGAATTAGTCATTTCAATTTTTAAACAAAAAAATTAACCTATGCTCATTTGACAGTTTTTAATACTTTTTCCGAGCCATTAATAACAAAAAAGTTGTCCTCCGTATTAGAATAAATACTACGAAAGATTGGCACAAATTTTGCGCAGTAAAATTGCGACGGGGCTTTAATCGGTATTTCTACTAATTGTCCTCTTGGGATTTCTTTGGGGCCTGAATGGCAATTCTTTCCAACCAACCCAAGAAGAGAGCGCGTTTATGCAAATTAGGAATCATATATATTGGAATGTTAGCATTCGCGATGATCGCTAAGTGAAGCTCTGAGCGCTAAGTGGAGAAGTAATGCTAGAAGTAAAGTGAGATAAAGTCTAGGAGAAGAGTCTTAATTTTGTGAGTCGGTCTAACAGTGCTACTGAAGATAAACAAATGTGTGTCCGAGACCAAAGGAGTATTATCTTAGTCCGTGCAAGCCAGATGAAAAGATAAATTGATGTTGAACTGACCGTAGCTGTTTGCTTAGGAAATAGCGGTAAGCTTTTGTTCATTTAAACTTTAAGGATAGAGCGGATACTATTAAGATTGGAATTAATCTATAACGATAGATTTAGTGGTTAAGGTATACGACTACGTTCAGAACCGTGATTTTAAAAAAGCGCATAAATGAATAGTTTTCATGATATTTAGTGTGACTTAGATTAGAATACATGTGTAAAATTGTCTTAAGGACATTTTGACAAATTTTTTTTATTTAAATACAATATTTCGGCAAAAAATTAACTTAGAATAACCTTTATTCAAAACGTTCTCCTTTTGTGAAAAATGCTTCTATTATAATAATATTTTGACTGCATATAGTTCAGACCTCTGTACAGAGGCTCAATTATGATTTTTGAAAAATTCACATTATTTTCAGAGGTACAACCCATTCAAATATAATTATCGGCGTTTTTTACTTAAAATGTCCCCCCCTCTGTTGTCGTAAAACATGGATAACCCCACTTTTAAGTTATATTCAAAAATTCTAGTTGAGCCTCTGTAGAGAGGTCTGAGCTATATACAGGCAAAATATTATTATATAATAGAAGCATTTTTCACAAAAGGAGAATATTTTGAAAATGAGTCATTCTATGTTCATTTTTTGTCAAAATAATGTACTTAAATAATTTTTTGTTGTAATACTGTTCTTAAAGCAATTTCATATACATTTTCTAATCTAAGTGACACTAAATATCATAAATATTATCCATTTATACGCTTTTGAAAAATCACGGTTCCGAAAGCAGTCGGATACCTTAATTGCGTTATTTATCAGTAATACGTTTTGCGTCATTTCACTCTTGTTCATAATCCTCCTAGGCTAGTATTGTTGTTGTATTGTCTATAAATTAAGATCATAATAAACTATTTTTATTATGGCAGAATTTAGTGGTTCCTCTTTCGTTTCCTCAGACATAGGTCGCGTGGATAGTGGAGAGATTTGGCAAAAATTTGCATTTTTGGCCTTTTTTTTTTATCAAGGTGAAAACAATGCAAATAAAGTCAGCATATTAATTACACTATTATATCTAGCTTAATATGGTATTTGGACACATTTTTTTCCCATCCGTATTTCATCGCCAACACTTACATCAAAAACAAAATCAAACAAAAATAAAGAATCAGATTTTCAACCGATACGAACGTTTTGGACCTTCCATTTTGGTGGCATATTCAGGAAAGAAAAATAGATCATTAAATACAAAAAACATTGACAAGACAATCTATATAGGACACAAAAAGAATCTTAAATACAAATCAATAAAAAATAATTATTAAAATATAAATCTCTAAAAAGTTTTAAATTGAGTTAGGATACACTAAGAAAAGTGAAAATTATATTTATTTTAGTCTCTCAAAAGTTGTTAATGGTTTTTTTTTTTTTTGAAAACCACACAATTTTCAGAGAAGAATCAAAACTTTTCAATAGCCATACCTATCCTAAGGTTGCTAGTCGACTATCCTTGCTCTAAGCCTAACTAATGAAAGGAATTGAAGATTCGAATATATATCGAATTAGAAAAATTCAGTCACAAAATCTATGTTGCTAATATAACATTAAATGTGCTTAATGCATTTAAAATATAAATTTACAACTTTTTAATTTTTTTAAGACGCAGTTTACGGAAGAGACTCAAGAGATAAGGAAAACAAAAAACACACACAAGCACGCATTCTCAAAAGTAAATCCCAATTCGAATGCGACGGAATGGTCCACGTTGTTTTCTCGCTCGTTTCCTAGTGATTCTTAATTCGAATCAACCTTTTTGCTTTGGAACACTTTCAATTTAGTATATTTCTGGAACAACCATTGATATAAGCATCCGATCTTATTCACTCTTTCGCTCCAATGCTTATGTAACACAAATGCGTGATTCATGCGCTTCACTGGAGAGAAACTGTGTTATGATTTTCTAAATAAAAGAAAAGAATGCAAATAAACAAATAATTCGAATTTGATATCCTAGAAACGCATCTACTACATGCTGATGCTGAAAAAAATACGCAAATAGGCTCACGCGTATACAACTAGGTCAAGGTAAAATTGCAGAGAAGCCAACAATTTGTTCGCCGGTCTTACTTCTCGCTTAACATGGGCTTGTTATCCACAGAATCCAAAAAGATGAATAAAGATCGTTGGTAATTTTCATTAATTGTTTTAAAACGGCGTAAAAGTTCCACCACCGTTGCTGGGTGTGTGTGTGAACTTGGTTTACCAGAGTAATAAATATATTAATTTAGTCTTTTGCTACATGTAAGTTTATGATGAAACGTTGGAAAAGACCCAAGAAATCTCGCAACCCATTAGCTTAGCTAGATCGAGTTATATGGACCTGCCACTGAGCAGATATATTCAAATTTTACCCGATTATTTTACGCAAACCATGATTTTAATTAATGTTTCATGAGTTTCAATGCAATTTGATCGTGCTCTACTCCCTTTTTTAGGTAATCTTCTTAGGGCAGACAACAGCACGTACAGAGTTTTTTTTGTTACTTACCAAGACAGCCAGAACGTTCTCTATATTTGTGTCAGCCTATACAGGGTGTCCGGACTTAAAGTATCCAAAAGCTTATTATTACGAACTACTTATCAGAATGTAATAAATTGTTCATCCGAGGATTGAAAACCCCTCCGAGATTTTTGGGTCTAGTCCGATCGGCCGCGCGTGCGCGCATTATTTGGCAATCGCAGATGATAAACTTGCTACACTGACTATATTAGTAAAGATGTGGATTCCACAGGAAAAGGTGCAGTTCGTACTTTGGTGAAGGGAATTTAAATCAGTCACGCGTGTACAGCGATGTATTCGAACAGAATGCAATGGCGTTACTGGCTTGCCAAATAGACTTATCAGGACTCCTAAAAAATGAATCACTTACACGATCAACAGTGTCTTCCATCACGAAAACTTCAGGATACTTGCCAGTTTGAGATACCAAAGTTCCCATCTCCTTTAATGTTCTTTCCCAATGGTGGATATATTTTGATGTCGGAGGAACGACATTCCATTCTGTTCGAACACGTCGCTATACACGCGTGACTGATTTAAATTCCGTTCACCAAAGTACTCACTGCATCTTTTGTTGTGACGTCCACATCTTTACTAATGAAGTCAGTGTAACAAGTTTATCGTCTGCGATTGCCGAATAATACGCGTACGAGCGGCAGATCGGACTGAACCCAAAAAATCTCGGAGGCGTATCCAATTCACGGATGAACAGTTTGTTACATTTTGATGGGTAGTTCCGTAATAATAAGCCATAACTTTTGGATACTTTAAGCCTGGACACCCTGTATTTATGAGCAAAATTTTCTTGAATGAAGAGTAAATATAGATGTAACTTGGCTGACACCACTGGCGTAGCTAGTCCTAAGTGGGCCATGAATCAAAATCCTTAGTGGGCCCCTTTTTGGAGCCCCTTAACATTTTACTACACATTTTGGGGCCTCCCCGAAGTTTGGGGGGGGGGGCTCCGTATCATTGATACGACGGTAGCTACGCCACTGGCTGACGCTAACCTGCAGGTTGTGATAATTTCAACAAGCAATCTCTCTCATGATTTAAAAAGAAATGTGTAGAAAAGTGTGATAGGGTACACATTTGTTTCATTAAAGTAATACTAATATTAAATGCGCTTGCAGCTATAGTTGATATGAAATTAGCACAATTAATAAATTAAATAAAACTGCCACTATTTTAACTAAAATTTATTGATTTTTATGGTACAATTTAAGGCTTTTCCAAGATGCACTGTTAACTAATGAATGCAATCATATTAAAAGGTCCTACAGCAGTGCTTCTCAAACTGTGGGGCGCGCTCCCCTAAGGGGCCGTGATAACCCCAGGAGGGGGGGGGGCGAGCATATTGAAAAGTCGAAAACAAAAGATTTCAACAAATTATTATTGAAATTAAACAAAATATACATTCTGACATAGTAAAAAACAACAACAACATTTACACTGATATAATGTACTTCTAAATGTATCAGTACTACACAAAATATTGTTAAATTAATTATAAAATACGAAGTTAAGAACAAGTTTATTAATTGCTAGTGACTCCGCGGGCTTGTCATATATATAAGTAAAATTATATTCAAAAATTAACACTTATCAAGATAATTTGTACGGTTTATAATTAAACACTTAACTGCCGATTGTAACACGATTCACTCCCCAATGCCACCGCTTTGCACGTATGCAAACGTATGTGGTGTATTGGGAGAGGGAATAAATAAACAAATCCTTCACACACTGTAAAAGTCATTTTATTGCATTCCAAAGTCTTCGAAATAACTTTATGGGTAGAGATCGTAACATAATCGTACATAAAAGATCGTATTTCGGAAAGACGTATATATATACTCCAGGGCAATTAACGCACTAGCTGAGCGAGGCATTTATATACACCGGCGGCACTTAAGAAGTAAAAGTCTTATTGTAGTTTCAGCGTCAGAGTATAGTATTATTAAATTTAATACATTGCTATTGTGCGGAAGGGGGTGCGATGAAAATTATAATTGAATATTGTGTCGCAAGTATCGAAAGTTTGAGAAGCACTGTCCTACAGCAGTGGCGAACACGAGGGGGGTGTCCCAGGGGTCCGGACACCCCCCAAACCCTTGATTTTTTTTTCGATTGGTTATAATCCTATACATATATTACGTAAAATTTAATTTTGTGCTTGTTATTAATAATTTCTTTTATTAATTAATGCTAATTATTTATCCAATTTTTAATTTTGTATTGTTTTTGTTCCCTAAAATGGACAAAATCAAAAGAATATGTTGGGCGGCGTATTGGAACATGATACCAAAATGGTGGACTTTCGACCCTGGACCCTTCCTTGAAAATTTTTTGTGAGCGCTACTGTCCTACAGTATCCTTCGCTTCCACAATGTGGCCCTAGAATCAAAACACTTGCCCTAGGGCGAAAAAACAGGGTTCCTCGCAACACAGAATTAAAAAAAACCTATTGCTATATTGTATTTTTTTTTCCTTGTACAACTTAGATCATAATTTTACAGCCATAGATTTAAACAAATCAAAATTTTCTCATTTTCTGTTGTTGCCATTTTTTATCGGAAAATCTTGCTGAAAGCAATTCTTTTCATTTAGTTGCCACCATCTTCATTTACTTCTCTCCCTAGATATATTTTGGAACGTTTCCAATATGAAATCCCCTCCTCCCCCCACCACTGTGTTCTTACTCGCTACACATTAAATCTGCTATCTCATCAACGAAATGAACAATTTGTATCAAATTATACTTCGCTCTTTTCAGCGAGATTTCTCTTTTTTACAACTACTGTCTCGTCCAATTTAAACTTAAGAATTAATGTTCTACAATGTAATTTACACCAACAATGTAGCAAAACAACGATTCATTTTTAAAGGAGAACTTAGTTGCTAATCATTTTCAAAAGCTTTCCTTCAAACACACTCAAAACAATGAAAGGAAAGAAAAAAGGGCGCTTATTAAGTGGTCGAGCTTTCAGAGAAGACGATGTGTGGCAGTAAGGATTTCCATTTCTCTTACATAATTGTCACTTTACTCACAAAGTAGCGGATTCTTGCCCACTCATTTGGATGATAAAGGAAAACGTGTTTTGGCTTTGATTGTGAAGCGTGCGCTGGACTGTTTCCAGCTACCGCAGTCAGCATTAAGTGGGGCATTAAACTGAGCCAAAAGCCACGATCAGATGCTCTTTACCCAAGCAGAAGTAAAGGCTGGTAATCAACGTACACAATGAGGGATGGAACTTCATTACAAGGCTCTTTTATGAGATTACTCATTTTATGACTGTGTTAAGGGTCGCTGTGCAGTGAATCACCCCAATTGTCTCTCTCTCCACCCACAAATGATCGAACTTTTTCTTATATTCGAAAATAGAATCAATATCAGTACTTAATATTTCTCATCTATATACCGGTTGATTTAAAATCAGTCTGACCAATTTTAAAAGTATATTACTAGTTATGGTTAATTTCCATCGTTTTACAACCGGTTTTATTTTAAGGTATCCGACTACGTTCGGAACCATGATTTTAAAAAAGCACATAAATGGATAATTTTCATGATATTTAGTGTCACTTAGATTAGAATACATGCATAAGATTGTTTTAAGGACATTATGACCAAAAAAAATTATTTAAATACAATATTTTGGCAAAAAATTAACTTAGAATAACCTTTTTTTCCAAATGTTCTCCTTTGTAAAAAAATGCTTGTATTGTATTAATATTTTGCCTGTATATAGCTCAGACCTCTGTTCAGAGGCTCAACTATGATTTTTGAAAAATTCACATTATTTTCAGAGTTACAACCATTTGAAATAATTATCGGCGTATTTTCTTAAAATGTCTCCCTTCTGTTGTCATAAAACATGGATAAACCGACTTCCAAGTTATGCGTTTCAAAAATTCTAGTTGAGCCTCTGTACAGAGATCAAATCTACAGACAGGAAAAATATTAATACAATAGAGGCATTTTTTACAAAAGGAGATTTGGAAAAAAGGTTATTCTAAGTTAATTTTTTGTCAAAATAGTGTACTTAAATAATTTTTTTATTGTAATACTATTCTTAACCCAATTTTATATACATTGTCTAATCTAAGTTATGCTAAATATCATAAATATTATCCATTTACACGCTTTTGCAAAATCATGGTTCCGAACGTAGTCGGATACCTTAAAAATGAAAAATTTAAATGACTAATCTAACCATTTTTATTAGTGGGAGTAAATTATGGTACCGAATTTCGATCCTCAAACCCGAAACGAAATTGCCTATGGAAGCATAATACAATAAGTGGATTAAAAGTTGTTGAGAGTTTCAGAATTTGAAAGTATATATCAATTTTAAACATAAAATTCATTTATAATACAACATGATCTTAAGCTCTCTGACAAATTCAACGTACTTCAGCCTCTCTACATGGTACTCCTTTCGTAGTTTCCTGCCACGAGTTTGCAACCATGACCACTTGGTTAGCGTGACCCCATCCTATATCAGACACGATAAATGAATATCTAAATTAATTGAATCTAGATTGCCCAATGGGGAAGTCCTTCGGGAGTCAAGTGAAACGATAGAAGCTTTTGCAGACGAATAAAAGCCCCCTACGTAATAAGAAAGCCATTTTGTCGATTTTATCTGGAAATAATAAAAGGACGAGTCATTCTTCTCCTAAACAAGTGCGTTTATTATTGTCGTTCTAAGACTTCGTTTTTCTTAGCAATCGCTTTTGTTAAGTGTTTTAAAACAACGTCAAAGAGAAACCCTCGCATTGTTTTGATAAACAGTTCGTTGTTGCTATTGAAACCTAAATGATCGTAACAAGTTAATGAAATTTTTTTTAAAAAAACAAATACTTGTAAACTTGAAAAAGAATCCCTGGAGATTTCAAAATAGCAATTTTTCTGTATATAAAAAAAATATCTTTTTAAACTTTAATAGTTTCTTATTGACTTATAAGAGTAAATATGACAGTTCAGAAAAATTTGGTTGTAGATTTGTAAATGATTTATTTGAAGAAGTACCAAAATGTTTAAAATATACACCGTAAAATCCGGCGTATATAATAGCGCGCTTTTAATTTTTAATTTTTAAGTATATTCGCCGTATAACGCGCAACCACTTTTTTAACACTTGTATGGAACGGAATCTTTGAACTCAATTTGTACCCACTTTAAAAGATCGGATTAATTCGAAATTTTTCTCACTTGTCCAGGACTGATGGCAACACAATAATTTAATAATTTTGTTCCATTGCCCTGATCAGAGGATCATCAGGATTAACGATTTCCCATTTTCAGATTCCATTTCGCATCTGGTGACTTATTCCAGATCCCATTTTCAGATTTGGCGACTAATTCCAGATTTGGTGACTAAAAGATTAAGTCAAAACTTAGTTCAATTAACTATAAAAGCGTGTTTTTTAAAAAATTTTTAAACTATTACGAAGAAGTCTGAAATGTATGTGTACAATGCTCTGATGCTTTGGAGTCATTTATTCGAGGTATTATCCCAGGAAAAAAAAATAGTATACTTCTAGAACTACAACCCTTTAAGTTCATAATGATATTTCTTTTAATAAACAGTATGTCTGTATACAAGTAAAAGTCTAGGGATTTTTTTTTAATGCTCGTCTCTTTTTTTATTTGTAAAGTTCTCATTTTTATACCTGGAGTATAACGCGCACCCGTAAATTTCGATCTTATTTTTTGCGTTAAAAGTGCGTCCGAATTTCATGGTACTTATGCTAGCTGTTACCCACCCAATTTACCATTACCATTTTATAAAACGGTACGACTGCATATTCTTTTTTTTAGTCCTAGCAGTAAGCCTTCGATCGTTGGAAAATATTCTCATAGCACTCACCTCTTTATTTTTTTTAAGGCAGGACTTGAATTTCTAAAACAGAAGTACAATTATCATGTATGCCCCTGTAGCTACCCTCTCCCTGTAGTTGATTTAACCAAACACTATTTTTAGTGGATAATCTCTACTTATTAAAAGAAACATGCTCGCCCAATTTCAAGTGTGCAGGTCTAACTGTTCAAAAACGGGAATTTCTTTCGTCTGTGACTAATGCCACCTGCCTGACGAAGTCAGATCGAGGCCCACGAAATTCATCACGGCTTAAGGGCTAGAATTTTTTTACGCCTGTCATTAGCCTTAGCTTTGAGCACCATGCAGGTAACAGTACGATTTGGCTCGGTTCCACCCCAATTTAGAGGGAGAAAACCCTGGGGGTGGCCAGGGGCCTCCCACATCTCTTCCCCTTCCACCAACCACACGAGAGGACTTGCGGCTCGACGGCTATTTAGAGTACCCCCCATGCCGTAAAGGCACTATACATTTACAAACATCCATGTCTTCTCTGGGATTCGAACCCAGTCCCTACGGCACCGCAGTCAGTGTCACTATATAACCACTACATTTCAGCAAAACCTCTTCTTACTGAATAATCATAAAAGTTCTAAAATAGATATTTTAGTTTATAACCCCCCCCCCCAACCCTCTTGGGAATCGGTGTCCACAAATCTCTACCTCTTACTTGATCTCTACTAAATAGAAAAAATATGGCTTTTAAATTCCAAGTTAGTATGTCTAATGGTTCAAAAATGGGAATTGTTTTTATCTATAACGCCCCCGTAACCCTCCTTGGGAGTCGATTTTCGATAGCTTCATTCTTAGCGGATCTCTACTCATTAAAAGGAACATGCCTGCTGAATTTCAAGACTGTAGGTCTAATTGTTCTGCAGATCTTGCGATGAGAGAGTGAGTCGCTTTTGTCCTGAATATACAGAGAGAGATAAGATTTTTTTCTGGATGAATCTAAAAAAAATTAAGGCGAATATATGTAATAGAGTTGATATTCTATCGAAAACTTCCACTATCAATTTCAAGCAGTACAAGTAGAAGTGATGGGAATTTAGAAAAGTATATTCGAACAATTTTGATAAATGAATTTATAAGATAAATTACATCGAAAAATATTTATAATTAGATCGTTTTTAAATAATATTAGACGGATTACATCTCTTGAAATATAGGTGCTGAAATGCTTTAGCTGAGAAGCTAACTTAAAATGTTAAAATAACACCCGAAAAAGGAATTAAAAAAATTAAAAATAATTAAGAGCAACAAGTAAAAAATCATTTTGAAGTAAAACATTAGGAAATAAAATTTGCTTAAAAAATTAAGATGTTGTTAGGTTTTTTAGTTTCTATTAACAATGTATTTTTCAATATTTTTTTTTCGCACGCTAGTCAAACGCATAGGAAATGTTTCAAAACTCAATAGTTATCTTATCCTTGCATAAAAAATCTAGACTACAATACGATCTGTAATATGTTATCAACAATGGACGCCAAACATAACGGTTGATTCATTATTCCTCGCACAGAAATGACTCAGTATTATAAAATAGTTCACATTGATGAAAATACAATCTTGTATATAAATCCGTATTATAAATATAACATGAATTCAAAGAAAATATGACCTGTGGTAGCATTGTTAACTTGGTGAATTCAAACGGAAAAAAAAATTTATTGGTGTTTTACAACTCATTGCCTTTTCTAACAAAAAGAATACTGTGTGTGTGTTTTTACGCACTTTTTTTTTTTTTTTTTTTTTTTTTGAGGAATTTTTTTTATATATTTTCAAAACAATATTTCAGTTTTTCTAGGAATTTTAGCCCATGTCTTTTACAGATGAGACAAAACATATACAATTCAAAAAGGAAAATTCTCATCCGGTAGTCATGGTAACGTATAAAAACACTAAAACGATTCGAATTCCAAAGGAAAAATGTGTCACTATTTTATTTTGAGTTAGAAAATCGCCGCTAAAATTATTCTCTGAAGAATCTTAAAAATGTTTCGTTTTGAAACAATGTACTCTGTGTCGTTGGGTGGGGGTGTCACAAATAATTGAAGATTCTCCTTTCAGATAATGATTAATATGAAGTTTAATTACTTTTTAACATATTTACAAGCCTCACATTTACATTACGACTTCATGTCAGAAGTGTTAATCTGATTTCTCTCTATAAACTTCCATACGTCATCGTCTTTTTATTGCCACGCCCTCTACAGGCTGGCTCTAACAATACTAATGTTTTTAATAACCGTTTAAATCAGGTGTACTCAACCTTTTTTACTGCTGGGCCGCATACATATGTGTCTGCTATTTCACGCGGGCCGCATTCATATGTTAGTTGTTTCGTGTGGGCCGCAACATGAGGACAAATGCTTTAAGACCAAGATAGCACAAATTTAAAATGTGGAAAATTGATCAAAATATTATAATTCCTGTTTTGCTTTTTTTAATTATTATTATCTATATCTTTTCACTAACACTTAATTAGAAGCATTTAAAAAAAACCCGTTACAATTTCTGCATCAGTATAAACGGTTTCATATGAAAACCAATAATATAACAAACTTCATAGGATGTCTTTAATACCACTGACAAAACACTTAATTGCTGTTGCAAAGATTATTCAAGAAAGCCTATCTATCACCCCTTGAAAGAGATCTTGCCATCAAAGAGAAAAGTACCATTAAATTATTCCTGTTTATTGCTATTTTTTAAAAACAGTGCTTTCGTGACAAATAGAACAATGACTGATCCATGTTTGTTCTTCACTACAAAATATTCAACCTCCCAATCGTCTTGAAATGATACATTTTCTTCGAATATTTTTCGCTTGTAAGATATGAAAGATAGTTAAAAATTAGTTTCTCCCATAAAATTGTCACTACACCACAGTCTGTTATCACTAACCGTAACCGTTCCAAATAGGAAAAAGAATATCATTCCGTTCCCGTACGACACCGACAGCAAAAAAGCAAAATTGATATATTTGATTTCTTTACAAAGAATTTCCCGCCAAATTTTTTTTAATACAATGTTCTTAAATAAGTAAATTTCTCAGAGCCATGGGCCATGACCGGGCCACTTAAAAAAGCTCGGCGGGGATTGAGTATCGCTGGATTAAACAGAGGACTATTAAAAGAGGAAGTCTGATGTTTTAGTCCTTCATGTTTGACATCAGTTTGGCATTTTCCTAATCATTCTATTGAATGAAAATACTTATAAGGTCTTTCACATTTCCGAGTTCAACGGAATATCTTGATAGAGATCTAAATAAGATGGCCCATATTGAGAAGGTGTTGAAAAGGGGGGAAAAACAGTTCAATGTCAACTAAATACCAGACACATTTTGTTTTTTGGGCACGAGGTCTTCCCTCTGCAACCCTTTCGTACCAAAGTTCAACGAACGTCTAGGCTTAAATTCGAGGATTGAGTACTAAAAGTTGGAACCATTCCATCGAACGTCTTTTGATTTATATTCGAAGAAACAAACAGATAAACGGAAAATAAATTACATTGTGCGAGAACTGGATATCAATGCCAAACTTAAGTGTTGTCTCCTTTTTTCCCCCCAAAATTCAGTTCCGGGTTTTTGGCATCAGCGGTTTACTGAAAGCGGTCCAATAAAAGTTGAAGGTGTTTGAATATTGTTCAAATGGCGAATGAGTCAGCTGCAGTCAAGGGAAGCTTTTGAGGGGAAATAAATGTGGTATTGGGGGTTATTTCAGACAATTTAATGGAAAAAACTTCAGTTAAAAAAAATGATTAATTGTTTCTTGATACTTAGAAGTAGATAATCTTCTTTTATGTATCCTTAAGTCAGCCATACAATGATTGGTAATTCCATACAACAATTATAGAGAAAAAGGTAGAAAGTACAAAAGCTTGTTTTTGCAAAGGCTTCTTTCATCTTCAATAACTGCGAAATATTTGTTTGTGTTTTCAAAGAAAAAAAATATTTCTTTAGAAATACATTAATAAATATACTAAGTGGTATTTGACATTGCCGGCTTTAAAAGTAGGAATCAAAAGTTTTTAATCCAGATAATCCAGAAAAACTAAGTAAAAAAAAACTATAGATCCAGTTCAAAACAGAACTTCTTTATATAGCCTTGATCTTTTGAATTATAAACATCTTTAAATTAGTAAATATCTATAATATTTTAATTTTTATTTAATATTGCTTTAATTTAATTTGAATGATTTGAAATCGAACTTAAAGAATTCTAATTCTAAATATATATTTTAGTTTTTTATTGCCTTAGAAATATTTTAAAGGATTAGCTTAACGCATTTTTAAATAAAGTTTTTAAAATTTAATTATTGTGTACATCTTAATCGGAGATAAAATTATATATAGTTTCACTAAAATAAACTTAATATCTTCATTTTTGAATATTTTTTTTTCCGAATGAGCCAGATTTTTAGTCGTAGGTTCGAGTCCTGGTCCCACTGAAGACCCACCATGTAGAGGGCTGATTCACGTTAAATCTGTCAAGGCTCAAAGTCATCACGTTGGAGTGGCGTAGGAGAATGGAGAGTGAAATGCCAGCCCAAACGTCATCCTCGTCATTTGACCGAGGTTCAAAATTATGAGGTCCGTCGCCAATAATCCTCGCGTTGCTTTAGAGTGCAATGGAGTAAAAAACAAGTAATAAATAATAATAATAAAAAATTTAAGTTAATTCCTACTTAGATAATGAAAGAAAAATTTTATTTTGGCTACTTTTGATTAAATAGTTACAATTAATATAAATATGTACATACATATGACAGAATCACAACATTAAGTGGTAATTAATTTTTATTAATTGTCATTAAAGTGCCGTATTGTCATCCAAAACAATCTTGTATATAAAATTTCAGTTCAACTGAATGCTTTAAAACGTGAGAAAAAAAACCTTTTCCAGTTTTGACACAAGTTGCCAAAAGGGTCGCTAAGTCTCCAAAAATGATGCCAACATGGCTGTATTTGTAATTCTTTAAATAATTAGTTTTAATCAACTAATTTTTATTAATTTTATTAAATTACTGTTTTGTCATCTAAAATAATCATGTATATAAAATTTCAGCTCAGTCAAGCGCTTTAAAATGTATTTTATTAACGATTGAAAATTCCACCAAGATAAATAAATAAATATATAGAGAGTGTAAGCTAATAATAGGAATTAAATAAGATCAATCTCAATATATTTGATAATCATATACCTTTCAGAACTGCTTTGAAGTGAGTGAGTGAATTTTGTTTACGTCAAATTTTTAAGCTGCATAAGGGCTGTTGGCGACGGACCTCATCATTTTGAATCATGGTCAAGTGACGAGGACAACACCTGAGCTGGCAACTCTTATATCTGAAAAAAATATTCCGAATTCGGCCCCTATTCTTCGAAGATAACCTTAAATGACGCAGAATTAAGATATAATGAACCTGTAAATCTAAATTATTGGCCTCTATTCTCTAACTCTGCATGCATTTCAGCGGGTATCGAATTGTTTCAAAAATGTTCTACTGTGTGGCACGCTGAATCATATTGGTTTTATTGTTTGACATTCCACAACTAAAAGGCTGTCGATCCCTGTTTTAGAGGTTTGACACACATAAGCTTTCTTTAGAACTTATAAGTCAGAATGAAGATGTAAAAAAAAGAATTCATTAAAAGAAATATAAAAAGCGCCATTCTCTCGTATACGCTAAATAAACAAACAAAACAAAACAGATCACATATTTTTCTACACATTTCAAATTTTATAACTTTTTATCTTTCACCACGAAATACTTCCACATATTTCCACAAAATTCTAGTAGTAAATATGAGGGGGGAAAATGAGAAAAAAATATTTTGCCTACGTCAATGTGATGTTGATAACAGATAAAAAAAAATCATTTTCTTTAGTTATGCCATCTCTATGCGTCATACAAGACTTATAATCAGATGAAATCAAATCTAAGATCCCGCTATCTGCAGCTTTATCCTATTGTGACGTAAATACAGTTTAGAGTTCAAGAATTTATCATCGTTATGATAGAAATTCAAGAAAGAGAAATATTAAAAATCCATGCTTAAAAATAATACTGTACAAAATTTTATGGAAGAATTTATAAAATGGGGCATATCAAAATTTATTAATAAAAATTTTTTTCTTAGGTAAAAGATATTCTCAAATATGCAAATACTACTATTTTCAAAGAGCCGGTTAGTAATTTTATACGCCAGTGAGTGGATATTAACGTCGCACACTATTTAGTCACACGAGGGCTTTTGCGAACGACCATGAGGGGCTGCGGTAGCCCAGTGGTTAAGGTATCAGACCATGGCAGGC